>PVIH01006479.1:0-110692 GCA_004025045.1 Sigmodon hispidus | reverse complement strand
ATAAGGGAAACATTACCCTTCATAATAGCTGCAAATAGTATTAAATACCTTGGAGTAACTATAACCAAAGAAGTAACAGACCTATTTGACAAAAATTTTAAATCACTGAAGAAAGAAATTGAAGAGGATATCAGAAAATGGAAAGCTCTCCCATGTTCCTGGATTGGTAGGATCAACATAGTAAAAATGGCAATTCTACGAAAGACAATCTACAGATTCAATGCACTGCCCATCAAAATCCCAACACAATATTTTTTGGACCTTGAAAGAACAATACTCAGTTTCATTTGGAATAACAGGAAAGCCAGGATTGTCAAAACAATTTTACTCAACAAAAGAACCTCAGGAGGTATCACCATCCCTGACTTCAAGTTATACTATAGAGCTACAGTAATAAAAACAGTCTGGTACTGGCATAAAAACAGACTTTTGGATGAATGGAATAGAATTGAGGATCCAGACATTAACCCAAAAACCTATGAACACCTGATCTTTGACAAAGAGGCCCAAAACATTCAATGGAAAAAAAGATAGTATATTTAACAAACATTGTTGGCATAGCTGGATGGAAGTGCAGAAAAATGCAAACAGATCCGAGCCTGTCACCCTGCACAAAACTCAAGTCCAAGTGGATCAAAGACCTCAACATAAACCCAGCCACTTTGAACTTGATAGAAAAGAAAGTGGGAAATACACTTCTATGAATTGGCACAGGCGACCACTTCCTAAATATAACACCAGTGGCACAGACACTAAGACCAACAATCAATAACTAGGAAGCTTCTGTAAAGCCAAGGACACTGTCAATAGGACAAAACACCAGTCTACAGAATGGGAAAAGATTTTCACCAACCCTACAAGTGATAGAGGACTGATCTCTAAGATATATAAATAGCTCAAGAATCTAGAGCCCAAAACCTTGAATAACCCAATCAAAAAATGGGGTTCAGATCTACAAAGGGAATTCCCAGCAGAGGAATTATGAATGGCTGAAAGGCACCTGAAAAAGTGCTCAACATCTTTAGCCATCAGAGAAATGTAAATCAAAACAAGTTTGAGATACCACCTAACACCTGTTAGACTGGCTAAAATAAAAGGCACAGATGATAGCCTATGTTGGAGAGGATGCGGAGCAAGGGGAACACTCCTCCATTGTTGGTGGGAGTGTAAGCTTGTTCAGCCACTTTGGAATGCAATATGGAGGTTTCTCAGAAAATTGAGAATCAATCTCCCCAAGGACCCAGCAATACCACTTCTGGGTATATACCCTAAAGATGCACATTCACACTCCAAAGGTATTAGCTCAACTATGTTCATAGCAGCATTATTTGTAACAGTAACAACCTGGAAACAACCTAGATGTCCCTCAAATTAAGAATGGATTAACAAACTGTGGTACATCTACACAATGGAATACTACTCAGCAGTAAGAAAAAATGATATCCTAAAATTTGCAGGCAAATGGATGGATTTGGAGAATATACTCCTGAGCAAGGTATCACAAACTCAAAAAGATAAGCATGGATGTACTCACTCGTTAGTGGTCTCTAAACAAACAAACAAGAAAAAACAAATAAAAAGCAAAGCATGCCCAAGCTGCAAGTCACTGAACAGCTTGGGATCAGAAACACCCTGGACTGACCCTTCGGATCCCACTCCACCTAGAGGAATACCTGACTCACTCTTGAGGGAGGGGGGACAAAACTGGATTTGCCAGGAGTGGAGACTGAACAAAGCATTATTGGATCAGTGGGACCATGGGACTGTCTGCTGCCTGCCCAGTAAAGGGATGGTGTGTTGTGGAGAAGGAAAAAATGACCTGATGTGGCAGGAGGGGGAAGGGACTTTGAATAAGGATATACAGGGATAGAAAAAAAAATTCCGAGGGAAAGCTGAACACAAAGTAATTTTATGTGTAGCAAATTATTTGCATTATCACCCTTGATAAGTCATGCTTATGATTTTTATTTTTTTAAAGTTATTGTTAATTTATCAGCATTTTAAATTCAATTTACTGTTTTTCTTGATAAATACAAAATAAATAACGAAATAAAAAAAAAAAGACTTAGAAGCACAACTTTAAGGATCTTATGTTAATTGTAACCTGAAAGCATTTTTTTCCTAGATGGAGTCTTCCGTAAAGGTAAACCAAAACTTTTCCTTTAGGATAAGACATGTTTGATTCCTTATCTGCTTTGCATTTGTAAGACAGAAAATTCTTTAAATATAAAATGCCTCACTTGTTCCATTTCTTCATTTACCAAGTGGTAAGAATAAAGTTAGATTGTTAGAAGCAATGTGGAAATGATTGGTGATACACAAAAATATGTAAGACAGTCTGCTGTTTTTCCAGGGAGTTGCATTTTATAATTACATAGAGTTTATTTGGGCATTAAGCATATTTCTCAAGTGATAGATGCATCTATGTGCTGTTGGAAAATATTGGAAGAATCAGATGAGAAAGCAGTGGTCAGGTTTTGGTGAAAGCATGGGATGCCATTATCTAAATATGGTATAGAAATAGCACATTTCTGAAGAGGCTTTTCTACTACTGAAAACTGAAGCCAAGTCTCACACATTCTATGTCAATATTTTACCACTTGACTATACCACCACCCAAAGAGAATTTTCCTTATGTTAATATATATTCAACTTAATATGACTCATTATTTATCAAGAAACTGTCAATATCAATAAAGAAATGGGATCTATGGGGAAGAGAGAACTGTTGTCTTTCTTCACAAGTCTGGTAATTGATATAACTATGTAATTTTATATGTTAAATAGTAATTAATATGACTGTATAATTTGGTTCAAACTAAAGATTTTGTTTTTCTTGGTAAAGGAATGGCCTTATTTTTAAATGGCACATGATCCAAGTAGGCAATAAACAAAAATTCTCTCAATATCCTTGCTCCCTTGCCTTTTTTTTATATGTGGTTTCTTGGCCCACACATAAGGGTAAACTCCTTTTTGTGAATGTGAACAACCTAGGGAAGTTCTAGATGCTGAATTCCAGCATTTCCAATTTACAAAGGAAATAATCTCACCAAGAGTTTCACTCCTGAAAGGGACTAAATATTCTAAACACTTCAACTTTAAAGCATTCACTGACATAAACACCTTGAAGGCAGCAAGACTGTCAGGGTTTGGGAGTGACCAATTGATTCTGACTGGGTTTGAGGCTTGCTCCCCAAAAGGGTTGTCATGCCTGGTTCTATAAACTTATACAAAAGTCTGTGACTGGAAAATTCACACAATCTATCATGGAAGCTACTTACTACTTGTGTTTTACCACATATCATGATGCCAAACTAACTTCTACATACTCATATTTGTACCCATAAATCAGTGCTGCCTCAGAAAAGCTTCTTGCGGGACAGCCACAATACCCCCTCCAAGACCCAGGGAACATTGCAAAAAGATAATGTTGAAATAATAAAAGACCTGGAAAATGGGGAAATGTACAGTAAAATAAGGTAGCTTCTGGATATAATATGACTATTGCACTCTGGAGTTTACTGAAGCTTTGGATATTTGCATAGGACTTATACAAGACTGTGCCCATCAACATTTTTATTATGGATGAAAGAAGAGCTTTTGAAGACTCCCAACCCCCTGAGGTTATCTGCACAAGGCCTTTTATTTTATTATAGGTGTGAGAAGCTTATGAAGCACCACTTCACAAATCTTTTGGCATTTAACAATTGTTGAAGGAAGGATGTCATTTTCTTAAGTGATGTAGCTTCTGATAAGTTGCCTTTGTTTCAGTAAATAATCTCCCATTCATGTTCTGATAAGAAATGCTGATCAAATTCAATGGATTACACACAAAAGAAGATATGACAAGAGGGGGCACTTGTTGCGAAGAAGGGCTTTAGTGGGAGAGGGAGGGAATGACAGAAGATGGGAGGGTAAAAGTTACTAAAATTTATTATATAAATATAGATCAAATATTTTAATATTTCATAATCACTTGTTTGAAATACGCTGACCAAAATGTAAACAGATTTCTTATGCATAATACCAAAGTTTTGCTAGATAATCTAAGCTTCTGTAGAGAGCATTGTCAGCCCATGTGGCATAACTTTGTTCAAGCTACAGAGAGACACATATTGCAAGATGATTTGAGTTGGATCTGATCTGAAAGCCTCCTTCCTATGGCTGGGCTTCTATAGCATCAGAAAGCACTATGCAAGCTGTCAAGACATGAGAGAAATCAATAGTCCTCTAAGGCCATGACAAATATAAACAACTTACAACAATAACAAGCCTGTCAAAATATCCCCCAAAGTGTAATAGTGTCACTCATATATTGGTAGTAGCTAGCAGCTATCTAATTGAGATTACAACCCATTTTATTTTTTTAATCATTATTGATATGTTTATTTCTCATTTTTTAGTAAATTTTTTTATTTAAAAAGTTTTTTTATTAAAAGGTGAGTGACATTCCACCCTGCCCAAGCAGAGATCACAACCTCTGGGTCCTGAAACACAGCCCTTGGAGCCCCCCGCCCACTCATCTCTGCTCTAAATCCAGGCCAGCAGGGGAAATCCCTGTAGCCCAGAAGTCCCAGTAAAATCCAGTTTGCTGGACACCCCCAGTTACAAGACCTTGCCATATCACCCAATTCCTTTCATCACCTGGCAACCTCACTAGCAACTGGAAACCCACGGGTTCTCTCTACTCTTTAGACTAAGAGACTAAGAGGGCTTCTCAGTTGCTATTGGATCAAGAGCAGCTGCCTGAGACTCTCAGTGTGTCAGCATACTGGATTATGGAGGGTTACTGCAACACAGAATACATTACCACCAAGTGGAACAAGAACATAGATTAGACTAAGAGAGGCTTTCTGAGACACAGACAGAGCCAGGACAAATTTCATGAAAATCACATCCCTGAATACAGACAAATCCTACAGGAATCTGAGGAAGCAATGGACAGAAATGAGCTCAAGAATACATATAACAACATAAAGAACAACAGGGCACCACCAGAATCTGCTAGTTCTACAACAATAATACTTGATCATGGCAATGCAAAAGAAGAAGAAGGAAATGGCCATAAAAACAACTTTATGAAAATAATGGACGCTTTAAAAGAAGATATAAAAATTTCCTTAAGGAAATAGAAGAAAAGACAAATAAAAACTTGAAAGAGATCAACAAATTCCTGAAAGAAAAGAAAGAAATCCAAAAATAACCCAAGGGTGGGGGAACAAATGAAGGAAACATGTTAAAATTTAAAAATCAAAATAAAAGCAATAAAAAAGGCAAAAATCTAGGCAATGATAAAAATAGAAAATCTGAAGAAATGAACCCAAACTACAGATACAAGCATAACCAAGAGAATGTAAGAGATGGAAAAGAGAATCTTTGTTGTAGAGGAAATAGCTACATCAGTCAAAGAAAACACAAAAATCAAAAAAGTCATAACACAAAATGTCCAGAAAACATGGGATGCCATGAAAAGACCAAAGCTAAGAATAAGTGGAATTGAAGAAGGAGAATACCAGGCCAAAGGCACAGAAAATATATTCAGCAAAATCTTAGAAGAAAACTTTTCCAACCTAAAGAAGGAAATGCCTATAAAGATAAAAGAAGCTTAAAGAACATCAAATAGACTAGATTCCTCAAAAAAATCTGTTTGTTACATAAAAATCAAACCACTAAACCTACAGAGTAAAGAAAGAATATTAAGAGCAGCAAAGGAAAAAGGCCATAAAAAAATAACCTATAAATGCAGACGCATCAGAATAATACCAGATTACTCAATGGAAACAGTAAAAGCAAGGTTCTGGTGAGATGTTATACAGACACCAAAGAACATGGCTGCCAGCCCAGACTACTATACCCAGCAAAACTATCAATAACCATAGATGGAGTAAACAAGATATTTCATGACAAAACCAGATTTAAGTCCACAAATCTAGCCTTAGAGTAAGCACCAGAGAAACTCCAACCTAAAGAAGCTAGATACACCCATGAAACCACAAGCAATAGATAATTCCACAGAAGAAAAACCCAAACACACATACTATCACCAAAAATAACAGGGAATAACAATCATTGGTCATTAAGGGATATGAATATCTCTTAATATCAATGAGCTCAATTCACCTATAAAAAAAAAGCACAGCCTAACATGATGGATACAAAAACAGAATTCATTCTTCTGTTGCATACAGAAGACACACCTCAACTTCATAGGCCAACACTGGCTCAGATCAGAGCAAATGTTTGGGAAAACTTTCTAATTAAATGGACCTAAGAAACAAATTTGTGTAGCCATCCTAATACTTAACAGAATGGACTTAAAACCAAAATCAATCAAAGGAGACCAGAACAGACATTACTTATTCATCTCAGGAAAAATCCATCAAGATGAAACCTCAATCCTGAACATTTATTCCCCTGTAGTCCCCCTGCTCTGAACTTCACCTACACTCTGAGCCTTGAAAGATATAGTCTGTGGATACCTAGCTGCATATCCTTTGTCTCCCATTGTCTAGTATGTTTTGGTCTTCCTGCCTGTAAGGGGTAGTATAGTAAGCTGGGCTTTTTTCCTGAAGTCAGTATTTTGTCAGCTGCCTAGAGAACTCCCACTATGCTTCCTGCCCCAGATAGCCCTGTATTTAAGCTGAGATGGGGATTCAATAAAGTGGCATTCTCTTTGAACGACTGACCCTGTCTTTTCAATCCATAGGCATGAGCCTGACTTGATGACCCCAAGTATCGCAGGTCGCTACATCCCTCAACATAAGGGAACCTATATATGTAAAAGAAACATTACTAAAGCCTAAATGACATATCAAACCCCACACATTAATAATGAGAGACTTCAATACCCCACTCTCACTAATAGATAAGTTTATTGGACAGAAACCTAACAGAAAAATAAGGAATCTAACAGATGTTATGACTCAGATGGACTTAATATATACAGAATTTTCCACCCAAACACAAAGAAATATACCTTTTTCCAGCATCTCATGGAAATTTTTCTAAAATTGACCACATACTCAGGTACAAAAAAAAAAACCCAAACCAGGAACAACTTCTCATATCTTATCAGACCACCATGGTCTGTCTGCCTTCATCAGTTAGATGAAAGTTCTGTAATGACAATTAGGGTGACCATTCATTTGATTATAGAGGAAGTCCTAATTAGGGACCCTCTTCACTATTGCTTGGAGTTTTAACTGGGGCCTACTTTATTGAAGAAATATAATGAATATAATGACTAGTATTAGAAAACTCCCAATCCCTAGGAACTAGTGAGCACATGGATTTTAGAAGAGAAACTACCACTGCCACATTCAGCAGAATTCCTAACTTACTTTTTCATTCACTGGCAAGTATAGCTCTCACTCAACTATGAAGCTTCTCTTTATAGCAAATAAAGACACTTCAGAAAACCACAGCTGGAAACAAAGCAGAACTCAATGAATAATTGGGAGCCCCATCCCAGCAATACATCTACATCACAACTCCTGCATGTATGGCACAGGGAAAATTCATGGAAAAGGAAGCTGAAATATTAAGTTACAATAGCAAGAAGCTTGCTCTGAGACTGTGTCTTCTAGAAATGGCTCTGTAAACAAGACCTGAATAATGACAATATTAATAGATATTCTAACATACAAGAAAAAATTATCTCAAGGTGTCACATTCCTAGACAAAGAACTACAGGCAATTAACTGCAGAGAGAGAGAGACAGACAGACACACACACACACACACACACACACACAGAGAGAGAGAGAGAGAGAGAGAGAGAGAGCATTATTGATTTCTCCCAGGGTTGAGCCCTCTACTTAGTTGTCCAATATGAAGTAGTCAGCTCTAAAAATCACATAGACACAAAATCAAACTCAGCATGTTGTGTGTGCATATATATATATATATATACATATAAGCATAATCAAAGAAACAAAGAAAAAGAGGACATCATTTTGAGAGGATAGGAAGAGGGCATGGGAGAAGGTACATAGAAGAAAGGGAAGTTTGAAAGTGATATAGATAGAAAAGAATAAAGAGAAAGATATATATATACATATATAATTTTTTCTGTTTCTTCTTCTCTCATATAATACATTCAATCTCAGCCTTTTCCAACTCTATTCCTCTTTGTTCTTGCCTATACGTCCCTTCTCCCTCAGATTCACACTGCTGTCTACTCCTTCTAGGTGAGTTTTCTTCTAATTGTTCTAAAGTCTTAAGCTGAGTTGTTAGGTCTCTTGTGTGAGCTTTCTTTTGTTTTTTAATATAGGCATCTAGTACTATGAATTTTCCTTTTAACACTGCTTTCATTGTGTCCCATAAGGTTGGGTATGTTGTAGATTCATTTTCATCAAATTCTAGGAAGTCTTTGATTTCTTTCTTAACTTCTTCCCTGACCTAGAGGTGGGTCAATGTAGAGATGTTCAGTTTCAATGAGTTTGTAAGCTTTCTGTGATTTTTGTTATTGTTAAATTCTGTTGAATCAGACCATGGTGGTCTGATATAATACAAGGGATTATTTCCTTTTTTTGTTTCTATTTGATATTTGCTTTATGACCAAGTATGTAGTCAATTTTAGAGTAAGTTCCATCAGGTGCTGAGAAATATGTATTTTCCTTTGTGTTCAGATGAAAGCTTCTGTAAATATCTATTAAGTCTATTTGCATCTGTTAAATCCCTTATTTCTTTGTTGAGTCTTTGTTTGGTTGACCTATCCAAGGGTGAAAGTGGAGTATGGAAGTCTCCCACTATTACAGTGTGATATTTGATCTGAGTAGTGTTTCTTTTACATATGAAGGCGTCTTTATATTAGGGGTATAAATATTCAGGATTGAGAACTCATTTTGATCAATTTTTCCTGAGATGAATAAATAATATCCATCCTGGTCTTTTTTCATTGATTTTAGTGTAAAGTCTACTTTGTTGGATATTAGGATAGCAACACCTGCTTGTTTCTTGGGGCCATTTGACTGGAAAGTCTTTTCCTAAGCCTTTACTCTGAGCCTGTGTTTGTCTTTGGAGTTGAGGTGTGTTTCTTGTATGCAGCAGAAGGTTGGCTTTTGTTTTTGTATCCATTGTGTTAGGGTGTGTCTTTTCATAGGTGAATTAACTCCACTGATGTTGAGAGATATTAACGACCACTGCTTGTTACTTCCTGTAATTTTTGGTGATAGTGTGTATATTTCCTATTTTAGGGTTTTTCTTCTGTGGGATTATCAGTTTTTTGTGGTTTCATGGGTAAATCTGTGTTCCTTAGGTTGGAGTTTTTCCTCAAGTGCCTTCTGTATTTGTAGATAGGTATTGTTTCAACTTGTCTTTGTCAGGAAGTATCTTGCCTACTTCACCTATGGTGATTAATAGTTTTGCTGGGTATAGTAGTCTGAGTTGGCAGCCATGCTGTTTTAGTGTCTGTATCACTACTGACCAGCATCTTTTTGCTTTCATTGTCTCTGTTGAATAGTCTGGCATACATAGATGTCAAAAATATTCAATGGAAAAAAGATGGTATCTTCAACAAATGATGTTGGCATACCTGGATGGCAGTATGTAGAAAAATGCAAGTAGATCCAAGCCTATTACCCTGCACAAACTCAAAACCAAGTGGATCAAAGACCTCGACATAAAACCATCTACAATGAACTTGATAGAAAAGAAAGTAGGAAATACCCTCCAAGACATTGGCAATGGTGACCACTTCCTAAATATAACACCAGTACCACAGACACTAAGAACCACAATCAATAAGTGGGACCTCCTAAAACTGAGAAGTTTCTGTAAGACTAAGGACACAGTCATTAAAAGAAAACAACAGCCTACAGAATGGGAAAAGATTTTCACCAACCTTACAAGTGACAGAGGACTGATCTCTAAAATACATAGAGAACTCAAGAAACTACAGCCCAAAACTTTGAATAATTTAATCAAAAAATGAGGTTCAGAACTAAAAAGGGAATTCTCAGCAGAATTACAAATGTCTTAAAGACACTTGAAAAAATGCTCAACATCTTTAGCCATGAGAGAAATGCAAATCAAAACAACTTTGAGATACCACCTCACACCTGTCAGAATGGCTAAGATCCAAAACACAAATCCTATGCTGGAGAAGATCAGGAGCAAGGGGAACACTCCTCCATTGTTGGTGGGAGTGTAAGCTTGTTCAGCCACTCTGGAATGCAGAATGAAGGTTTCTCAGAACTGGGAATCACTCTCCCCAAGGATTCAGCAATACCACTATTGGGTATATAGCCTAAAACACACAGTCACACCCCAAAAGCATTAGCTCAACTATGTTCACAGCAGCATTATTTACAATAGCAAGAATATAAAAACAACTTAAATGCCCCTCAACTGAGGAATGGATTAACAAACTGTGATATACTAAAATATGCCTGCAAATGTGTGGATGGAGAACATCCCTCTGAACGTGGTCTCAGGGGATAAGGATAAGCAGGGGATATACTCACTCATTAGTGGATTTTAAGCTAAAACTTTCCCTTTACACTGAAAGATGATGGATGAATAAAGTAATTTAAAAACACACACACACACACACACACACACACACACACAACAAATAAAAAACAAAACTTCTGGTTTGTCTGTTAAAAGGCTGCTTAGCAGAAATTTGTGGTACTACATCTGTTGGAATTAGCTGTGACCTACTGTGCTTTCTTTATCTGTAGCTGAGCCTAACCTGGCTTGAGAAGCTTTAGATTTTATTTTTTAGGTTCCATGTAATTTAGGGAAAAGAGAAGTTTTATTACTGTATGGTTCTTTTTGGTTACCTATTCTGAATGTTTTGCCTTTTTTATGTTTGATACTGATTTTTAAAAAACAATAAAAAAGAAATTCTAAAAAAAATATAAACTACAAAATAACTATGATTTAGTCATAGAAATAATTACCATGAATTATATATGTATGATACATGTGAATCCTCAATACCAGTCAATTTTCTTGACTACATTTTTGTTCGATCCATGAACATACAGATAATTTAATGCAGTAAGAAAAGCTCATGTCAACCTTAACCTTTAATAAAATATCTAGAACATTGAAAAAAGTTTTAGTAGTCTGTAGAAAGTAAATAAACAATCTCCATAGTATCTACAACCCAGTGGTAGATATTTAATACATGTTTGTTGAATGAATGAATAAATGAATGAATGGGTAAGTGAATGAAATACTAAAACAAAGCGAGTTTCTCTTTAAGCATCTCATTATGCAGTGTCTATGTGCAGGAGCAAAACCTTTGTTTATTCATTTCCCCTTTAAATTCAGAATAACTAAGAGTTGGAGAGCACCAAAATGCCAAGAGTCATAATTAGAGTCTTTATATAAAAATTTTACATTTTATTTCAAGTCAGAATATAAATTTAAAATTTATATCATTCATAGGTGGTTAATATACTTTTCCAACATATGTTTAGTATATTAATTAGTAGAACTATAACTTCAAAGTGGCTATTTTTTATAAGGACACTTCAATTTTCTAAAAATACTCAACAGATATCTGGGGAGGGTTCTTGTCCCTTGTGTTTGCTCAGCAAGAGTAGCCTTGATTTTATCTTTTTTTGTTTCTTTTATATAGGCAAGCCATTCACAATAAGATTTTTGCACTTGGATTTGGTGTTGGGCAGTGTTGCTATGTGAGAGCAGCTCCTTGTTGCAATTTTTTTCAAAGACATAAGAATGGTAGAAACAGCATATGAACATAATTAGATATCAAAGACAGAATATTTTAAGCATTTCAGCATACATGTGTATGAACATACACAAGCACACACCTGAATAAGAAGCAGTGGTTGATAAATAGGGCTTTCTGTTTCTATAATCAAACATACTATTGTGTCATAATTCCACATTTCTTATAAAAAATAATCAACTAGATCAAATTTTTCCAAGTAAACTCAGTCAAATTATTGCTGTTATTTTAGTTTCAGACTCAAGAAAATGTAACATTTTCTTTCTTTACTTCCTTACCAAGCAACATTAAAATTCTAAAGGAGTGTTGTGCTCTCTGTATGTGCATATATGTTTGTGTGTATGCATGTATGTATTTTTGTATATATATGTATATATATAGTGTTTAAGTTCATGACCATCTGTATGTGCATGCACATTCATGTGTGCATGTGTACAAGTGTATCTGGGTGTGTGTTCATATATGTACGTGATGTGTGCATGTCTATGTGCATGTTTGTATGCTTGTGTCTACAAATGTATATGTGAGTATGTGTGTGCACATGCCTAAATGCACAAATACATGTGTGTGAATGCGACAGGTTATCAAGCATTCTTTTTGTCTTGTGTCAGCTACTATTTAAATCATCTTGCCTCCTTCTTGGAAATTAGACCTTGTGCTAGGTATTTCTGATGCTTCCGGGGATCCTAACCTGGGTTTGAGTCCTCTGCTGATATTTTGCCATTCTCAAGTTCCCTCAAGAACAGTTGCCATATTAACTGAAAGTCTAAGAAAGATTCAAGAGGCCTCTCATGCATTTTCTTGCCTTAGCTCATTTTATTTTATCCCTCCCTTGGCACTGTGTTGTGAAACACATAAGCAAGACTGACTGCGCCTATACAGTTTTAAATGGGAAGCCAGCATTAGCTCCTCCTTAGCTGTGCTGTTCAGCCAGCATGCTGAAGAGTGCTTATTGGATTAATTGTATAGCTCTTCTGACAGGCCAATGCTTGTGATTTTCTGGTTGCCATTTATATAGAATTCTTTCTGTCCTCAATCCTCCAAAGGACAGGAAGCTCAATCACTGTGCCCTGCTATTGACATTGGTCTGATGAGGACAGAAACTGCAATCACATACTTCCTTGGTTGCTTTTCTTCAAGACAATTTTTCCTGGCCTAGGAAAATTCTGTTCAATCTCTAGGATTCAGTAATCTAGTCTTCCATCTACCCTCTTTCCCTTATGTTATTCATCCCATAAATTTAAAGCCTGTCTTCCTGTGGGACTTGGCCTTTTATAGAAAGAAAAAAAGAAGAAGGAAGAAAGGAAGGAAGGAAGGATGGAAGGAAGGAAAGAAGGAAGAAAATGTATCGGGTTCTTGACTTTGTAGATTGTCAGCCATGAAGTATAAATTTATTTTTAGATATTTAAAGACTGAACATTTACTGCTAATTTTCTTTATTTTTATTTTTTGTTTGCGGAATAAAGCCTACAACCTCTGTGAAGTATTGTCTACTGCTGGATGAACAGAAGAGGAGCCTGGGGAATCCTGGATAATATCTCAAAATGTCATCCTTCCATACAACAAATGAGTAGGGACTAGTCAGCCACTCTTGTCTGGGGACACAGAAGAAAGAAAAAAATATTATAGAGACTCAGTAGTTATAATTATGTAAGATTCCAAGCTCATGTAAATGGTAATAAAATCTTTGTAATAAAACAAATGCTCATTAGCAAACAGTTTTTGTGTCATAAAAAAGTCAAGTAATGTTAACAACTGGCAGATATACTTCTTATATAAATAAAGGAGAGATTTTTGAACAAAGGAAATTTGATTTTGGTGGGTCAAGTAGAAATTATTTTGCCATACCACACAGAAAAATTTATGGTGGTCAGTTCCTTCCTTCCCCTATTCCTGCGACATCACACTTGCCTTCCCAGGGTTCCAAATAGTAAAAGGACCTTATGTTCACTCCTCAGAACTAAATGGAAAAGGAAACATAATAATTGCTGAGAATTTAAAAAAAATGATGAGGTTAAGGAAATTTACAAAGTGATACCAAATTAGAATGCTTAGGATTCCAGAGTAAGAAAGAGAAATTTTCCCCCCAAAGCAGAGAAGAGGGAAAGTCAGGGATAAGAGACACAGGCAAATAGATGCACAGACCATAAGGAGAATAATTCCCAGCACCACTAACCACTAACGCTGGCTCACCTGGAGAGCCAGAGACCTGGATTGGGCCCAAGGAGCCCAGTTAGTGTCTGGGTGATGAGGATATTCTCTTCCTTCAGGGAAGAGATAAGGTAGCTAAATATGCCTTTGGCTTTTTGACCTCCGCATTTTCACTCTTCATGTTCTGATTTTGCCACTAGTAGCCATTGGGGACTAAAGGCTAAGGCAGTCTTTTTAAAAGAAGTAATTCTCTTTTTGAGTTGACTTTTATATGAGTTATTTTGTCATTATGGAAATTAGGTTTATGGATGACAGATCATAGGAACCATGGGACTGGTAGCAGTGTCTAGTACTTTATCACACATTTCTTGAGATTTCATGTGGGTTATATAAATATTTTCTTTTTCTTTAGAAATTGAACTATATACTAAAACTTTTGTTTATTAACTATAAAAGTAGATTGCAGCCGACCTGCTTTGGGAACCACTCTGTGTACATAAATGGAAAATTGCCACAATTCAGGAACAGAATAAAATAAATCACAAAAGTTTTTACAATAAAAACTCTGGTCCAAAACCTAGACTAATGCCCAGATATCAAAACTGCTGTTTTTCATATTCACTACTTTACACAGAATAAGCTGCTTCTGAGAACCCTAGGCATCTTAGCCCTGTCAGATTTCTTACCTGTCTTAGCTGTTCACAGAGACAAGAGAAACTCCAGAGGCTACTCTTGGTTTGCTACACTTATCAGTCATTCTATCATTTAGCATGATAATAAATGAACACATTGGTGCACATAAATTAAGGAGGCATTGTTAATTGTGGTGGTTAGTTGGAAATGCCAACTTGAAAGAATCTAGAATCTCTAGGGAAGAGAGCAGTGATGAAGAATCTCCTACATAGGACTGGTTGGCCTGTGGGTATGTCTGGGTGCAGTGTTTATCTTTACTGCATTAGTAGAAGTGGAGAGATCTGCCGGCCCACTGATGGTGGCATCATTCACTAGGCTGAGGGTTGTGAATTATGGGAGAATAGAGAAAGTGAGCTGAGCATAAGCAAACACACATTAACTTGCTTCTCTTTGCTTCTTGATTCCAAACTCACTGTAACCTCAAATTCCTACAACAGTGATATCCCCCCACCATAATAGGCTGTTACCTGGATCTGTAAGCTACAATTGTAACAACAAACGATATAAATACAAGGCAAAAGTGCTCTCAAATCTAGGTTAAATATATTTTAGCCTTAAGGAATTACTTAAATCACTCTTAAGTCTCAGTTTTCCCACATAAAGATGAATTATAAAGGTAGCTTCCTTACATATTTTTGTGAAATTAGAATTGTAGGAAGAGAAAAAACTGAGACACTACTCAGTTTACTTCTATGAGCACTACTAAGTATAATTTTCATATACTATATCAATATATTTCAGTAATTGTTAGATAAGTCTCTGTGCTTGCACAGTTTTTCATTTTATTGGTGCCCTGTAATTTAGTTAACCAATCAAATATTGGGGCTTATTGAGACTTATTGCCTTTTTTACATTATTAAAATTCAATGGTTAAGTATATGTGTCAAATTTACTCCCTCAAAGAATAGCAGGAAAGAATTTTTAGAGACATAAATTCATAGAATAGTAAAATAGTAGATGGCAATAATATTAATGTAGAAAAGCAAATAATTTGATTTCTAGACCCAAGCAATTTGAGTGTTAAACCTACATTAGGGAAGGCCAGAGAAAACTGTGCCTATAACTAAGATTTCCCAAATTCGACAGTTATTAGCACCAACAGTTCTAGAAGGTGAATAGGTGTGCAATAAAACAATGGCTTGAAAGAGGATTCAGAGGCATTCTTTCCCTGATCCCCTCATTATCCTTTACTTCCAGAAAAGGGCATCTTAGCGTGTGTGTGTGTGTGTGTGTGTGTGTGTGTGTGTGTGTGTGTGTGTGTGTGTGTGTCTAACTGACCGTCTATCTGAGTGTGTGTGAGAGAAAAGCAGAGAGAGAGAGAGAGAGAGAGAGAGAGAGAGAGAGAGAGAGAGAGACTTTTTTCTCCAGAGAATAATCAGGGGATCAAGGGCTCCCCAGGAAAACCAGGCTCTTTCAAAATCTTAGATTTCCCACTGCAGTAGAGAACTAAATGACACACACTGGATGCTGAGACCCTCAGGCTTTTAGTCTTTCCCCTAGCAGTGAGCCACCTTCAAGGTAGGAGATTTGGCAGCCAGCTCTCTGAAATCTGCCTGACTCAAGAATACAGTTTTTTCAAGTCTGATTACTGGAGTTTCTCAATACATCCTTCTGACAGGCCATCCAGCAGCTAAGCTCACTTTCATTTTAGTAATAAAAGCATTTCTTTCCTCATTCTTAATTTGATTCATGGACTAAGGATTGCCAGAGATCTGAGAAATACTTTTACCATAAGAGATAGAGCTGATATCAAACATTCAAATACAAGTTGCTTAAGGGGAAGAGAACTAACACACACACATGTGCACAAACACATACACACACACATACTCATGCACACGCACACACACACTCACGCACACACTCATACACACACACAAATGTACACACACATGCACACACAAACACACACACACACACACACACACACACACACACACACACACACACACCAGAATCCAAAACCATAGAATTTTGAGCATGAGATAAAAATACAGAAAAAGCGACAGGAGTCATCCTCAAATGGAACACCACTTAGAGGCTAGCAACATAGTGTGAAAACAAAACCTCAGTTGAAGGGCAGAAATATAACTTGAGAAATTCTTTCAGAAACTGTTGACAGGACTGGAGCTGTAGCTCAGTATTAGAGTCTTTGCCTGGAATGTATGAAACTGAATTGAATCTCCAGTACCGCAAAAGTATATATGTATGTATCTGTGTATAAATATGTATCAAAACAAATGAGTGTTAATTAGAGAAAGTATAATTTTGGCTATTATAGACAAAAAATGCTATTTGAATAAAAAAATCAGAATATTTAAAAAGTCTAGAACCAGCTTATTTTGTAGCTTGGAATGAAACCAAAAACCATTTAATCATTTAAAGTCTTAAAGCATAGAAAAGGTGAAAGTTGATTTCTACCAGAGCTTCAATACAGAAAGAAAAGACTAGATATCATTACTGACCATTCTAAACGCCTAACAACAAACCCGTGAAAACTCTGCTGCACAAACTTATTGACAAGACATAGTTTCAATGCATCAGATTTCAGAGAGAACAGAAATATCACAAGCCAGAACCACAAGGACAGAGGACATTTCCTGACTTAAGTCTCTCCAGCTCCTCTTTCTGAATCCACAGAAGATACAGTAGGGTGAATTTGCAACTCCTGTGGACTTTTCTATAATGGCTCAGGTTCCACCAAAAGAAAGGGTTCAATGTCAGATTTACTTCTACTTCACATTCATCCTTCATAGTGCCATTGATTCATTGGAACATTTTTGAGGTGCTATGTGTTACAACACTCTGGAAGTATCGAGACAAGACCACACACCTTACCGAAATGCAATAGAGAACCTGACAATTAAGAAGAAATCCTAGACTAATATTTTGCTTTCTCTAAAATATGGGAGAAATTGAAACAGAGGTGTTTTTGAAGTTATCTGCTTTATTTCTAGACATAATCTATACCCGTATATCCTGAAAGGTCCTGAAGATATGTCAATAGTTAAGTGAATCAATTCATATCCCCAGATAACCAATACAAAAATCACTTGACATGTTTTAAGTCACATATTAATCTATAATATTAGAATTTAGGCTCAGAGAATTGGTATTTGAATACTACCAAATTACTATACAGAAAAAAAAATTAAATATATGATTCAGTTTAAAAATACTTTGAAGTGTATGGTTTGGGTTGGCTGTTATTTTTTTCTTTTTTAATTTTTTTATTTTTAACATATCGACCAATGTCCCCCTTCCCTTCCCTCTTTCCAGTAATCCACCAGCTTCCCACCCACACCCCATGTCCCCATTCATTCCTCAGAGAGGATAAGGACTCCCTTGGTGCATCAATGCAGACTAGCATATCCAGTAGAGGTTGCATTAACACTCCCCCCATATCAAGGCTGAGCAAGGTGTTCCTTTGTATAAAATGGGCTCCAAGGATCCAGTTTAAGCACTAGAAATACATTCTAGTTCCACAGCAAGAGGCCTCAGAAACTTTCCACACCATTCCAACTATCAACCATATTCACAAGACCTTGTTCAGTCCCATGCAGATTAACAACTGTCAGTCCAGAATCAGTGAGATTCCAATAACTTGCTCTGGTGAGCTGCCTCTGTGGGTTACCTCATTATGATCTTGGTCCCTTTGCTCAAAAATCTTTCTTTCTCTGTCGGGCTGGACTGGGAGCTCCACCCAGTGCTTAGCTGTAGATTTCTGCATCTTCTTCCAACTGTTGCTGGATGAAGGGTTTATAATGACAATTATGGTGGTCATTAATTTGATTATAGGGAAAGCGAGTTCAGGCACCCTCTCTACCATTGCTTGAAGTCTTAGCTGGAGTCATCTTTGTGGGTTCTTGGGTATTTCCATAGCACCAGGTTCTCTCTAACTCCACAATTGATCCCTCTATTAAGATATCTTTTTTGTTTTTCTCCCTTACTGTCCTCTGCCCAACTCAACCATCCTATCTCCCTCATGTTCTCTTCCCACCTTCCCTTGTCCCCTCCCCCTATAGTTCCAGTTTACTCGGATCTTTTCTATTTCCCTTTCACAGGGGAAATCTATGGATGTATCTCTTAGGTTTCTTTTTGTTTCCTATCTGCTCAATGGTTGGAGAATGAAGTCTAAAATTCACTTATGAGTGAGTATATACCATGTTTATATTTCTGAGTCTGTGTTACCTCATTCAGGATGATGTTTTATAGTTTCACCCATTTGCCTGCAAATTTTAGGATGTCATTTTTTTATTGGTGAGTAGTACTCCATTGTGTAAATGTACCACAATTTTAAATCCATTCTTTGATTGAGAGGCATCTAGGCTGTTTCTAGGTTCTGGCTGTTATGAATAATGCTGCTATGAACATAGTTTAGCAATTGTTCTTGTCCATCCTTTGGATATATGTCCAAGAGTGATATTGCTGGGTCAAGAGGTAAATTTATTCCTAGTTTTCTGAGAAACCACCATACTGCAGATTTTCAAAGTGGCTAAACAAGTTTACATTACTACCAAATAGAGGAATGTTCCCCTTACTCAACATTCCCTACAGAAAAGGCTGTCATCTATGTGTTTGATCTTAGCCATTGTGACAGGTGTAAGATGGCATCTCAGAGTTACTTTTATTTGTAATTACTTAATGGCTAAGGATGTTGAGCAATTCTTTAAGTGTCTTTCAGCCATTTGTAATTCTTCTGCTGAAAATTGCATTTTTAGCTTTGAACCCCACTTTTTAATTGGATTATTTGGGTTTGGGGGCTCTAGTTTCTTGATTCTTTATAGTTTCTTGATTCTATATATATTTTAGAGAGCAGTAGAATTGGTGAAGATCTTTTTTCATCCTGTAGGCTGTCATTTTGTCTTATTGACCATGTCCTTTGCCTTACAGAAGCTTCTCAGTTTCAGGAGGTCCCATTTATTGATTGTTGTTCTTAGTGTCTGTGCTACTGGTATTTTATTTGTGAAGTGGTCACCTGTGCCAATTCGTTGCAGGGTATTTCCCACTTTCTTTTCTATCAAGTTCAGTGAAGCTGGGTTTTTGTTGAGGTTTTTGATCCACTTGGATTTGAGTTTTGTGCAGGATGATAGATATGAATCTATTTGTATTCATCTACATACGACCATTCAGTTATGCCAGCACCATTTGTTGAAAATACTTTTTTTAATTGTATATTTTTTGCCTCTTTGTGAAAAATCATGTGTTTATAGGTATGTGAATTAAAGTTGGGGTCTTCAATTCCATTCCCTTGATCCACAAGTCTGTTTTTATGCCAGTACCAGGCTGCTTTTTTTTATTACTAGAATGCTATAGAATAGCTTAAAGTCAGGGATGCCTCCTGAAGTTTTCCTATTGAACAGGATTGTTTTGGC
The DNA here is from genome assembly GCA_004025045.1 of Sigmodon hispidus. Classification (NCBI taxonomy): domain Eukaryota; kingdom Metazoa; phylum Chordata; class Mammalia; order Rodentia; family Cricetidae; genus Sigmodon; species Sigmodon hispidus. The sequence continues at coordinate 90,767 of PVIH01006479.1, read as the reverse complement.
ACTTTTGGGTTTCTTGTTTTTTCATATAAAGTTGAATGTTATTCTTTCAAGGTCTATAAAAATTGCATTGGAATTTTGATAGGGATTGTACTTAATCAGTAGATTGCTTTAAGTAAGATTACAATTTTTACTATGTTGATCCTATCTATCCAGGAGCATGGAGGATCTTTCCAATTTCTGTTATCTTCTCCAACATTTTTCTTCAGTGACTTAAAGTTCCTGTCAAGCAAGTCTGCTACTTCTTTAGTTAAAGTTACTCCAAGATATTTAATGCTATTTGAAGCTATTATAAAGGGTAATGTTTCCCTGATATCTTTTTCAGTCCTTTTATCCTTAATGCATAAAAGGGCTGTTGATTTGTTTTGAGTTAATCTCATGCCCTGCTACATTGCTGAAGGGGTTTATCATCTGTAGGAGTTCCCTTATAGAATGTTGCGGGTCACTTATGTATACAATCATATCATCTGAATATATTTTGACTTCTTCCTTTCTGATTTTTATCCCCTTAATCTCCTTTTGTTCTCTTATTGCTTTAGCTAGAACTTCGAAAACTATATTGAATAGATAAGGAGAGAAAGGACAGTCCTGTTTTGTTCCTGACTTTAGTGAGATTGCTTTGAGTTTCCTTTCATTTAGCTTGATGTTGGCTGTCGGATTGCTGTATTACGTTTAGGTTATTTTCTCTGAATTCCTGATCTCTCAAGGACTTTTTATCATAAAGGAGTATTAGATTTTCAAAAGCTTTTTCAGCATCTAAGGAGATGATTACGTAGTTTGTTTATTTTAGTTTTTTTATATGATGGATAACATTGACAGTTTTTCATATGTTGAACCATCCCTGCATCTCTGGGATGAAGTCTACTTGGTAATGGTGGATGGCTTTTTTAGATACGTTGTTAAATTTGGTTTTCCAGCATTGTATTGAGTATTTTTGCATCAATGTTCATGAGGGAGATTGGTCTACAGTTATCTTCCTTTGTTGCATCTTTGAGAGGTCTATCAGGGTTACTGTGGCCTCATTAAAAGAGTTTGGCCATGATCCTTCTGTGTCTATTGTATGTAACAGTTTAAGGAATATTAGTATTAGTTCTTCTTTGTATGCATGGTAGAATTATGCACTGAAACCATCTGACCCTGGACTTTTTTGGCTTGGGAAACTTTTTAATATTAGCTTCAATTTCTTTGGAAGTTATAGGTCTATTTAGGTCATTTATTTGGTCTTGATTTAATTTTGGTAAGTAATACCTGTCCAGAAAGCTGTCTTTTAGGTTTACCAATTTAGTAGAGTATAGATTTTCAAAATATGACATAATTATTCTCTGAATTTCCTTGGTGTCTGTTGTTATGTCCTTCTTTTCATTTCTGATTCTGTTCATTTAAATTATCTCTCTCTTTCTTCTCCTTCCTCTCCTCCTTTTTCTCTTTTCTCTGCCTTTTGGTTAGTTTGAATAAGGATTTATCTATCTTACTGACTTTCTCCAAATACCAACTCTTTTATTTATTGATTCTTTGTATTGTTCTCTTTGTTGCAATTGTATCTATTTCTGTCCTAAATTTGATTATTTCCTGCTATCTACTCCTTCTAGGTGAGTTTGCTTCTAAGTGTTCTAAAGCCTTCAGCTGTGCTGTTAGGTCTCTTGTGTGAAATTTCTCTAGTTTTTTTTTTAAATAGGAATATAGCACTATAAATTTTTTTTTTAGTACTTCTTTCATTGTGTCCCATAAGTCTGAGTATGTTGTGGATTCATTTTCATTGAACTTTAGAAAGTCTTTGATTTCTTTCTTTATTTCTTCCATAATGTAGAAGTGGTTCAATTGAGAGATACTCAGTTTTCTAAATTTGTAAGCTTTCTGTGATTTTTACTGTTGTTGAACTCTAACTGTAGACTTTGGTGGTCTGATAGGATACTAAGAGTTATTCCCTGTTTTTTTTTTTTTTTTTTTTTTTTTTATCTAGTGATGTTTGTTTTATGCCTAAGTATGTTGTCAATTTTAGAGAAAGTTCCATGGAGTGATGAGAAAAAGGTATATTCCTTTGTGTTTTGGTGAAAAGTTCTGTATATATCTATTAAGTCCATTTGATTCACAACCTCTGTTAGATCTCTTATTTCTGTGTTGTGTTTCTGTCTTGTAGACTTATTTTTGTGTGGATGTGAGGTATTGAAATCTCCCACTATTAATGTGTAGGGATCAATATGAGATTTAAACTTTAGTAGCCAGTTGTGGTGGATTCATTTTCATTAAATTCTAGGAAGTCTTTATTTACTTCTTTCTTAACCCAGTCATGGTTCAATGGAGAGATTTTTCAGTGTCCATGCATTAGGAGGTTTTCTAAGGATTGTGTTATTGTTGAACCCTAACTTTAGTCCATGATGATCTGATAGGATATAATGAATTATTCCCATTTTTTTGTATCTATTCATATTAGTTTTATGACTGAGTATGTGGTCAATTTTAAGAAAAGTTTTATGGAATGCTGAGAAGAAAGGTTTTTTTGGTGTTTAGGTAGAATATTCTGTATATATCTGTTAACTCCATTTGAGTTATAATATCTGTTAGCTCCCTTATTTCTCTGTTAGGTTTGTGTCTGGTAGACCTATTGATGAGAATGGGGCATTGAAATCTCTCATTACTATTGTGTGGGACTTGATGTGAGATTTAAGCTTTAATAATGCTTCTTTTATGTATGTAGGACCTTTGTGTTGGGGGCATAAATGTTCAGGATTGAGATTTCTTCTTGATGAATTTTTACTGAAATTAATAAGTAATGTTCTTCTTGATAACTTCTGATTGAATTTAGTTTGAAATCTATTTTGTTGGATATTAGGATGGCTACATCATTTTGTTACTTGAGTCTATTTGATTGGAAAGCCTTTTCCCATCCCTTTAATCTGATGCAGGATCTGTCTTTGAAGTTAAAATTAGTTTCTTGTATGCAGCAGGAGGATAGATTCTGTTTTCATATCCACTCTGTTAACCTGTGTCTTTTTATAGGTGAATTGAGTCCTTTTATGTTAAGGGATATTAATAACCAGTGATTGTTAATAATTGTTTGTAGAATATATGGGCCCTGGATGCTTCTAAGAGCTTGGAAATCAGTCTGGCCTCAGCCAGTACAAACTGGTGATAACTAGTGCTTTAAGAGGTATGCCTCTAAGCACTTCTGAGTAAACCAACTAGGGTCTGCCTGGGACATTTGATGAGGTTGGAGTCCAGATACAAGGTGACCTAGACCAGTTAGAGACTACTGCCTGTAGCTCCAGATAGCAGCAAATAAAAGCCCTTTCTGGCTGGGAGGAGGGTCTGGGAAGATGAGTATTTAGGCCTCTCCCTTCCTTTATAAAATTGGACTTGCTTGTTTCATCTTGCCCCTAAAGGCTGTATTATTGCTCTCCATATCATCTTGCCTTTTCCCAATGGAAATTAGCAGGGCTCTGAGCATAGAGGCAACCTCAACACCTAACCAAAACCAGAGTCACCTCAACACCTGTTACTTTCAGTAGTAGTAGTAGTAGTAGTTGTTGTTGTTGTTGTGAGCACACACACAGGTATGTGTGTGGTGTGTGTGTGTGTGTGTGTGTGTGTGTGTGTTTTCCTTCCTTGGGGTTTCCATCTATGGAATTATCTATTGCTTATGGTTTTATGAGTATATCTAATTTTTTTTGGCTGGAGCTTTTTCTTCTAGGGCTTTCTATAGAGCTGATTTTGTAGAAAGGTATAGTTTCAATCTGGTTTTCTCATCTAATACCTTGTTTACTTCATTTATAGTAATTAAGAGTTTTGTTGAGTATAAAAGTCAGAACTGGCATCTGTGGTCTCTTAGTCTCTGCATAACATCTCTCCAGGACCTTCTGACTTTCTCAGTTTCCACTGAGAATTCAAGTGTTATTCTGATGAGTCTGCCTGTATAAGTTACTTGGCCTTTTTCCTTAGCAGATTTTAATATTTTTTTCTTTATTTGATGTATTTAGTGGCTTGGTTATTATATGCTGAGAAGACTTTGGAGGGGCTCTAGTGTATTTGATGTTCTGTAAGCTTCTTGTATCTTTATAGGCACTTTCTTTGTTTAGATTTGAATGTTTTCTTCTATAATGTTGTTGAATATAATTTCTGTGCCTTTGAGCTGATATTCTTCTCCTTTTATTTCTGTTATTATTAGATTTAGTCTTTTCATACTGTCTCAGGTTTTCTGTAATGAATTTTTTGGATGTAGTGTTTTCTGTGACTGTTGTATCTACTTACACCATGAAATTTTCCACACCAGAGATTCTCTCTTTCATCTCTTTTGATCATGCTTGCATTTGCAGCTCTTGTTCATTTATTCAGATTTTCCATTTTTAGCATTTCCTTGGTTTGTGTCTTCTGTATTGCCTCTAATCTTTAAGTCTTGAAGTATTTTTCTTCACCTGTTTGATTGCTTTTTCTTAGTTTTGTTTATTTTTATTGATTTCTTTCAATTTTTGTTTGTTTTTTCCTCTATTTATTTAAAGGAGTTTTCTATTTTTATCTTCAAAGGCTTTTAGTATCTTCACAAAATTATTTTTATAGTTGTTTTCTGTTTTTGTATTGCTGTTATAGAACCATTAGATTCTGATGTACTATATTATTCTTTATGTTGTTATATGCATTTCTTTATTGCCATCATGTAGATTGTAGTGTCTAACAAACTAGCATGTTGTGGGGGGAGGGGGACACCAGCCTGCAAACATCTTCCCTGATGGTCTGTGATTGGAGTAGCAATGGGTGGTAGTTTGGGTCCCTGGGTTTTGCCCTGTAGCCTGGGTCCTGGAGACTGGGATCTTCAGCTGGGCTGGGTGAAATGTCACTCACCTCTACATCCAATAGGAGCTGGTCATATCTGTGTCCCAGGGAGCCACTGAGGTTGTGGGATGGTGAGTAGGTTTTGGGACAAGGTAGTGCTTGTAGATTGTGGGGCTTAACAAACAGGGTCTTAATGGGAGATACCAGGAGCAACAAATGGCTGTTACATTTTTCTAAAATCTAGTAGTTTTAAGGTTGCTACTTTCCTTAAAGCTTGTTATAGAAGGTCCAAATGGACGCTACATTTAGTTGGTGTAAGCTGTTGCATACTTGGGTATAGTCTCTGTTTCTGTTCCAACCAGAAACTCTCAAATATTGAGCAGTCACTTCCCAAGCAATTGACACCATGTATTTGGTACCTTGTTTAGTGCTGCATTCTTCTTTTATTTTCTCTGCATCTGGCTGGTGACTGTTGTTCTACCTTTGCTCTTCCCAGAATTCTCCTACTCTGGTTGCCCCATCTATACTTTCTGTCTCGCTTAGTTTTCTTATTTAGTTCTCAGGAATGTAGATGCAATAAGAATGGAGTGGGAGTACGGAGTGGTAATTATAATATTATTCTCAGAGTGTGTGGCTAATTTCAAGCAAAGGGACAATGTTAGCTTTCTGTTGAACTGTAAGAATGGCTACCCTATGACTAACTGTGTACATTCTTTATAGGGAAGAATATGTTTTGCCCTCCACATACTAAATATTGGTCCAACATTGACAAGATCTGAAAATTATTTTGAGCTGCTTTACTGCTTATGAGAGGGACAGAGACTAAAATGTACGTGAGAAAATGGTTACTTTGACTTTATGACTATCCTCCTAATTGGCTCTGGGGAAGTTATATGGATATAACTATTTTCTTTAAGGTACAGTTCTGTCTTTTTCCTATGGTCAGTGGCATTTTCTCTAAACATATGATAATTGAGTTAGGTTAGTGGTAGAAACCAGCCACAAGATGTTCATTTAAAATGAAACGAACAAGCAAAAAACAAGGGAAAGAGTGATATGAAAAGAAATTGGAGTAAAGGAAGAAAACAGTCAGGGAGAAAAAGGAGCAGGAGGCCAAAGAAAAGGAGCACCTGTAGCCCCTTTAGTAGAACAGGTACAAACACACTTAAGGGCTGGGTATAGAGTTTCTTACAGTGTTGGAGCCTATTTGCTAAAGTTTCTAAATTTCTAGTTCCTATCCCATCTCACAATCAAATATAAAGAAGAGAAGTGTTCCAAGCATAGAACATCACTGCATGCATAACATACCATTTGGAAACCATTGCCCTATAATGATTCACACACAAGTTTCAGATAGACATTCTTACCTAATAGAAAATGGACAGGAGATACCCACATACTCAGAAGGGCCATGCTTCTGTGATTAGTCTGAAATTATTCTTCAATGAAAACTGAAAGTGATAGCTTCTTATAATGTGTCAAGTCTTGTTCTAAGAGATATTCATGATTTAGTCATGTTCAGTTCTCACAAATAGTAGGAGGTATTATTTCTCCTGACTTACTGAGGAGGACATTGTAACCTCAGGAGTAATGGTTTCTGGTAAAAGACAAAGAAAACTCTTCTTTCAACTTCTCAGAATATTAGACATCAATCAGTTTCACTAGATGGAAGTGGAAGCACTGTAGATCTGAGTCTATGCTTTAATTCTATCAAATTAGCTATAAAAACCCCAATGCCATCACTTGCCTATGACTTAGTTTACTTGTCTATAGGAAAATAAGAATGTTTTAATGAGATGCCAATAAAATCTTAATAAAAATTATAAATAACATTTATCATAAATAGCCCTATAATAATGGCTCATATGGGCTTGATCCAAACTTTCACTATGAAGTTATAAGTTCACTATTATTTAGTCACTCATAGAATTATTCATAGAATCTACCATCAAGAAATAATGTGGCAGGGTAAGCACAATACAAATTAAACTCTATCTACCACCACTCTTTTCTTTCTGTGACTCATCATCTGACTAGCACAGTTGAATGTGAACACTTTGACATCTGCTTTTCCACTTCATATATTCCCAGGCTCTTGCCAATAGGAAACAAAAGTTCAATCTGAATGTATTTAGATCAAGAAGTATTCTGGGAGGTTCCCAGTATTCTTAATTTCATCCAGAAATCAAACAGTTAAGTACTCAAAAAGAAAATATCTTGGACCAAGTATATGGGCTAATAGATAGCTTTATACTCAACATGTCAGTAAACTGTGATTCAGGAAAGAAGGAAAGAGATATGAGAGTGTTGTTCTGAAGCTAGGCATACTACGAGGGGAGTAAAATCCCACACTGAACTTGCCTCCCCAACCATACAACACTGTCCATTTCAGAACCTGAAAAATTCTCTTACAACAAATTGTGATGTAATGAGAGATCTATTTCTCAGTAAAAACAATGATTATTCATTTGTACTGAAACAGGGTTATAAATATACTATGTATAATAACTCTTTCAGATAACTAACTATTACATCTTGCATTATAAATAAAGTGAAGCAAAGGAGTACTAAACAGATGACTGAATGTTGCCGGAAGGAAGTATCAGAGCTGTGAATGAGACTCTATATGGTCTATATGTTTGTTCTTATCCATGTGCTTACTGATTTTATTTTTTTATTTCTCAAATTATTCAGATTTTATTTATTTTCTTCCCAGCATTCCATTTTATTAGACTCTTTAGGATCAAGTAGAGGAAACCAACTTGGATCAGCTGGGCTGGTCTCAAGGATTCTGCATAAATCCATTCCTAGGTTGGTTGATAATCTAAAGGATATGCTTCAGCATACTCTGCTCCAATTTCTACAATTGAGAGATCAGGTCAGCATTATATGAATATTGATTTTTTAATTTATTAATTATTTGGTGATTTTACATCATGCACCCCATCAAACTTAGTTATCAGACCTCTCAGATTCATACTCACTCTTATAACTTCCCCATTTTGAAAAGCACCCATTCATGCTGCTCATTTACTTAATGGAGCATAATTAAACCCCCTGTGGCCAGACCCTTAAAGAAAGCGAGTCTTTCCTCACCCACACCCCTGCCAGAGTCCATCAATGCAGAAGTGAGGCACCGTGCCATTTAGCTATGTTCTAGCCTTGAGCTCTTGTATACAACGACATCTTTTTTTTTTTTTTTTTTTTTTTCCTAAAGTCCCCTGATTCTCTTTCTGGGATTGTGATAACTTGCTCAGGGAGATATTCTCCATATCCATCCATTTGCTTGCAAATTTTAGGATATCATTTTTTCTTACTGCTGAGTAGTATTCCATTGTGAAGATATACCACAGTTTGTTAATCTATTCTTCAGTTGAGGGGCATCTAGGTTGTTTTTAGGTTCTTGTTATTACGAATAATAAAGCTGCTATTAACATAGTTGAGCTAATGCTGGGTCTTCAATATGATTCCATTGATCCACAAATCTGTTTTTATGCCAGTACCAAGCTATTTTTATTACTGTAACTCTATAGTATAATTTGAAGTCAGGGATGGTGATGCCTCCAGGTTCTTTTGCTGAGCAAAATTGTTTTGGCAATCCTGGCTTTCTTGTTATTCCAAATGAAATTGAGTATTGTTCTTTCAAGGCCTGTAAAAAATTGTGTTGGGATTTTGATGGAGATTGCACTGAATCTGTAGATTGCTTTTGGTAAGATTGCAATTTTTACTATGTTGATCCTACCTATCCAGGAACATGGGAGATCGTTCCATTTTCTGATGTCCTCTTTAATTTTTTTTCTTCAGTGATTTAAAGTTTTCGTCAAATAGATTTGTTACTGCTCTTAAAATGGTGTTTAGCTAGAGTTTTGGCAATGTTTATTTTACGGTGGCTGCTTTTCTATTGATCCTCACCTGGTACTGCATACAAAATTATAGCCACTGACTTTTCTTTGCCTAGAAACAGAAAATAGAAAAGAAATTGGATCATCAGCCACTGCACCCCATTATGTTCTCCACATCAGTTTGTTTTGTGTTTCTGATGTCAGCCTCTATATTTCTGCTGTGTGTTGTATAGCACCAATGTAGACATCTGCTTGAGGCCAAAGTACCAGAAGAATGTAAGTAGGTGTAACCTTCCACTCTTTGCTCCTCTTTCCACTCTACAAGCACACCTCTTCCTCATTCATACATTCACCATATGTGTGCTTGGTTGTGTTGTGGTGCCTGCTGCTTATAGTCTTTCTTTCTTGCTGTGAGTAAAGAAGTAAAGCTGCAGTGGTGTGATATGAATAGTATAGGGAAGAGTCTAGAAGTATCTCTAGGAGGTATCTGTATTCATGGATGCTCACAAGAGATAGAAAGACATCATTATGAAATAACTACATAAATTATGACAGAAAAAGTTCTCCATGCACTCAGTTTTTGCCACTACTATATTCTTTTAACAGATTCTGAACTCCTACTGTGAGGAATAAAAAGAAACTTCAACATATTTGCAAAGATTAGCACTACATCTCAGTGTCTGAACTACTGTTATAGGCCTAGATTTTCTAGCTTTAAGAAAAAAAATCCACACCAGAATTAAATGGGTCTCTTCTTAATTTAAGCATAAACTAACTTAGCATTTCAAAGTTATTATAAAGAATAGTTATTCAGTGTATTGACTTAGCCTAGAACTGTTGTATTCTTCATCTAGTTTTCCATGATCAGTGAATCTCAGGAGGGAAGGATAGACACAAGTGGCTGAGAACCAGCCGGCCTGTGCTAGAGTGTGAGGCAACCATGTTTTCTTCTTAGTAATAACTATTGGATTTGTCTCCTCAGGCATCTGACTGGTAGATAACCATCCACAGAAAGAAATCATGGATGGAACATAATATCACTTTGTTTCTCACCTCCCTCTAGTGAATTCTGAAAATAATTGCTTATTGCTTAAATAAATATTATCTTTGAAAAATTGCATTAAAGTAGATGTAAACAAGCTGGGAAGAATGGGCCTTCAATAACTGTTTCTAATTGTGGTTAAAACAGTGTTTTAACCTTGATCCCAGGCATGACAAGCAAAAAATAAAACCAACAAGAAAAAACTCTCTTCTGACATGAAGGAAAAGAAGGTATGAAATGAAAACAAGTCTTTTCACTTTCTGCCCCAAATCTACACTTGAAGAATACTACTTTCCTGTGGTATTCCCAGTGATCTTAAAAATTATTTTAAAGTTGAAATGTTCTTTTTTAAATAACAACTTTACAGTGATTAAGCCTAGTCAATATCATCTCAATAAAGTGATTAAATGTAGTATAGCATCATAAGGAATTATGTGTATTAATTTCATATGCCTTCTGATACAAGGTACTGAAAAAAAAGTATGACATAATTTCTTGATAGAACTAATGAACCCTAACTTAATCATGAGAACATGTCAAATCAACCAAAATTGAGAATTGTTAACTAATTGGTACTTCTCAAAGCTTCAAGGTTATGAAAAATGAAAAAGAAAATGTTTTGGATAGGGGAATAAAAATCAACAAAATGCAATGAGATAAATCAACTGATTGTCAGGTAATAAAATAGGTAGGTATAACAGTAGGAAACATTTTAAAAGATCTATAGTTTTATTAACAATATTGTTCTCATGTTAATGTATTGTTTCAGTTCATTTTTGTTAGTCCCATAAAATGTATCTTTAGGAAAGCTAACTGAAAGATATATAAGAGTTCTGGAAACTAATTTTGAAGCTTTTTGAAAGTCTAAAATTTTTATGAAATAGAGGCCTTAACCCTACACAAAATCTAAAAGCAACTAAGAATGAGGAAAATAATCTCCCCTAGGTAAGGGCACACCAATTTGTTATTCAATATCAAATGATCAGTTCTAAAAATATATACACACAAGTAACATTTGCACACTGGAATATCTGCACACTGTCTAAAGTTGTATTGCTGTGATTGATGTTAAAAAAATATAGCTGATTGGCTAGCTAGACAGGAGACATAGAAGCAATGAGAGATAAGAAGAGCAAGCTGTAAGAGGACTCAAAAGAGAAGCAGTATGTGTGGGGTGTGACAGAACACAAATTAATATAAATGAGTTTATTTATGTTATGAGAGCTAGCTTAAAATAAGCCTAAGTTAAGGCCAAGCTTTGCAATTAATAAGCCTCCATGTCATTATTTGGGAGCTGGCTAGTGGAATGGAGAAAGAATCATTACAAACATTATACAGACTGAGAAGTTTATATTTAGGGATATATATGTATATACATATACATATATTCATACAATAGCAATCAATGAAGAAGGGGCAATGAATTTGAAGAGAGTAAGGAGGTATATATGGGAGGCTTTAGTGGGAGGAAATGAAAGGAGAAATTATATTATAATCTCAAAAATAAAAGAAATATTTTAAAATTAAGAAAATATTTTATACATGTATACACATATTTCCCAACTATAGGCCATGTGTACTTTAAATGATTTAAATCTGTTTATAGTATATTATGCAAGTTAACTAACTCATCATCAGTATTGTGTTTTAAATATTAGATAGTGCCTAAATATATAAATTACAGGAAGAAGGATATTAAAATTAAAAAACCAGACCATGAATATCTACTTTTTAACCTCTTTTTTCCCACTGAAGGGCTTGATAATTGTTGTTCACAATTTTTTTTTTAACTACAGTGACCCACTCAATTTTTTTGAGTAATTGACCTTACCTTACCTAAAGATGTACCTAAAAGTCATCAAAAAAACCCTTTTCTCCCATTAATATATATATATATATATATATTAGTGTTGGTCATATAATCCATACATGACAAAAAAATTTAAAATGCTTGGCTCAAGCACAGGCTTGATATTTTTCTCTGTAGTGGAAGGACATTGTTTGTTTGTTTATCTTGTGTCAGGAACCCAAATACTGTGGCCCTAGAAGTACTGGACATGTATTACTTCACCCTGTATTAGAGCTTGAGAACTGAGCACTGCTCTTCCTCTTACCAGAGTTTTTTTTTTTAGTCTGGAAGTCCCACACATACTTTCTGTTTGCTTTCTGGCCAATCAACATTTTATTAAACTAGTAGGAGGGACAAATATTTACAATGTACAAGAGCATAATCCCATGGTAGCTGTCATAAAGAATCACAAGGGGACTTTTTTGGTCCTACAAGGTAAAATTAAATGGAAAAGCTGGAAAGCCTGTGTCACCACCACAAAGAAGGACTTCGTAATAATTTACATCAATTCAAACCAAAGGAGGGCTGCTTTGCGAGACCATTGGTTATCTAACAACTTGTTAGGAGTATCTATCACACAAAAGTCTTATCCACACAAAGGTTTGTTAATTATATCCACACTTATAAAACTCTATGTTTTAATTCCCAGGGGCTGAATAAGCATGCAGTAGTGTCTGGGGCCGGAGTAAAGGCCTGAATATCTAACTAGCTCCCAAGTGATACTTGGAATACCAATATGTAGACCACACTGTGAGAAGTAAAGAACTTGTTAAACAAAGTTCAAAGATAGTAGCCACTAATTCTCTGAGAGAAACAGAGGGAATAGGGAGGTTAAGAGCTTTACCGTGCATACTGGCTTTGAGAAGAGAGATGTTAGGACCATTTCTTGGAAACAAGAGCTATACTAAAAATCTACTCAGTAAATGCACATCTTTGAAGACTCTGTTCTAAAGAAATGAAAGATCTTACTAAACTTTTGTATATAAAATAAACTTAATGACAATTATTTTTAATAGTTGAAATTAATAACACTAATCCCATTTGAGTAATTCTGTATTAAATTCAAGAGTTTAAATATTTGCCTAATTTATCCAAAATAATTTCTTCAGAATAATTTATCTACCCCAAAAACATTTGTGCACAAGCTTTGCTTTGCTACTCTACCATTTATACAGACCAATGCTTTCCAGCTGGCTGAGTCATTAGTGTGCCTCAAGATACATGGGATTCGCATCCTTGAGCAAGGTCAAGAAAACAGCTTAAAACTGGGTTTCTGTAACTAAACCAAGCAGAACAGAGTTTTGCCAAGCCAATATTTATTTTATCAACCTACTCTAAGCTTGCACCTTTTATGCATGTAACAATAATTTGCAGATTAGCTAGACAAGTTCATATTTTAAGTTGCTGATAAGTACAACACGACCAACAAAATTTGATTATGGCAGGAGATCTAATGAGAAAGCAAGCCAGGCATTCTAGTAGGTACCATATCACTTGGTGTCTCCAATATCAGTCTTCTGAAGTTGGTAAATACTCGTGTTCTTTGTAATAAAGCTAGATATGGTAATTTCTATAAGAGTGAGATAAAGCTTCCAATTTATACTTTCAATATTATTTTATACTACTCTGTATAAATCCACATTTGTATACCTATAAATGTCCTCACATGGAATCATTATAAATGATTTGACAAGAAAACATTATATTACCTTAAATCAAATAAATGAAGGCTACAATTTTTGTATTGTTTGAGAGTTATGCAGAGTTATGGTTTTAGAGTTATTTCATTTTCTACTGTGTAAAAAGACTTTATTAGTGACAGGATCAGAAATTTTTTTAAATTATTTATTATTAAAGCATACTATAATAGAAGCTCAGTTCTGTGTAGTATCTAAATTACTCATTTTTCTATACAAACTAATATGATCAAAATGTTATTAAGGTGTTTTAATGAGAAATGGCATGTCAACTTCCAGATATTAAACCTAGGATAAATTATCTTTATGGGATCATATTTATATCTCTTGATTTAAAGTTATTTATATTCAAATTCAGAATTGTTAAAATAATGCATGTTATGTTCTTATCATAACTGTATTATGTAAAGAAATTATCTTCCATGAGTCCTATACACCAAGTACCTCAATTTCTTCCAGTTTATCTCAGTGTATCAGATAAATATTAGTTTCTCAGTTGAGAAACCCCCTAAAGGTTGCCTCCAGTATATATTCTTCTTCAAACACCTTCTCCTTTAATTATGACTCAGCACGCAATTGTCATCATTCATAGCAAACTGTTAAGTCTAAATAATGACTGGGAAATATCAAACTAATTTATTTCATTAACATCCCTTTTTATTTGTAAATAATGCCCTGTTTTGCAACCCAGACTGGACAGAAGCAATCCTCCTCCCTCAACATGCTTAATACTTTTTGAAAACTTTGTAATACTATTATATTGAGCTTGGAAATGTTCTTTTTGGTTGTTAAGTTTGCAGTAAATTTTTATGCAAATTTTATATTATGTCAGTGTACATATTTAATTTTACAGTAGCACATGTTTTTAAGGCCAAATAGATACAGTGATCTATAGAAATGTATTTTTTCACACTAGTCTTGCTCTTATTACTTCCCCCAAATCTAATAAGTTATTAACTGAATCACAGCACTGAGAGCTGTCATCATGGGCATGCCATAATAAAGCATGGTTCTGTTCAGTATGTGAATTATTTTTTTTAATAAAACTAGTAAGATCAAAATTGTTTTAAAAAACAATTTTAAGGCTGGAGAGACAGCTGATGTGCCACCCCAATAAGACCCTGAGTTTAGATTCCAGCATTCATTAGAAGAAAGGAAGGAAGGAAAGATAGAAGAAAGAGAGAAAGAAGGAAAGAAAAGAAAGAGCCTAGTTAAACCTCTGCTCTGTGAAGGGCAGAAACCAGAGGATCACTGGGGCTTACTGACTATAGCCCAGCTCCAAGTTCAGTGAGAGACCCCATCTCAAGAGAAATAATGTAAAAAGTGATAGAGCAAGACACCCAGCATTGTGTTCTGAGCCTCTCAGCATAGACACAGGTATGCGCAAACACACAGTGCACATATACCCACACCTTTGCACCACTGAGACCCATCTTTAATCAAGTCTTGCCTCGTTTGCTTATAGTGCTTCCTTTCTCTGCTTGTTCCAAAATCTTCCTCTAGCACCCTCCCTTTTCTTCCTGCCTCTCTCTCTCTCTCTCTCTCTCTCTCTCTCTCTCTCTCTCTCTCTCTCTCTCTCACACACACACACACACACACACACACACACACACACACACACATCTTTGGAGGTTAAAGAATCTTTTTCAGAAGAAATATACTTTCTCACTTTCTTTTCCTTGCAGTTTTAATTTTGGTCAGAGTCCAAAGCATTCCCACGAATAAGATGCACACAGTAACCGTCATGAACTTCATCACTCTCCACTTAGGCCAGTCGCCAGTTTATTGTTGAAAGGTGGGAAAGACCCAGGTCAAAGAGAAAGCAGTTGGGAGCTGGCCAGGGGCAGAGAAGCAGAGACCTATTATGCTCAGAAGGCGGAGCTTCGATGGAAGCGCTGTGGTTGTCGCTGTCCAGACCTCAGTGCTGAATATTAAAGGCTGGGTTTGCTCTTCCCGGTTCAGTTCCTCGGAATACACAAGGATTCTGTCAAGGAAGCCTGAATGCAGGTGGCAGTGGGGACGTTCTTTTATTTTCTCTCTATCGAAAAGCTGTCTTTCACAAAGATACGTAGTGTATTTAATGTGAAAGTAATGACATAGCTTCAGATCAACACCCAGATTAAAATCTCCAGTGAGGCAAAAATAAAAAAGTTTGGGGGTAATGAAACTTACTCCTCCATTTTCTGAGTCAATACAAAAACCTTTGGGGCTGCGGACCTCTTTATTGAAAATTTAAAACATTTTTCTATTTTGAAAACTCATATTGATAATTAATACCCCCATTCCCTCAATGCAATTACTGCCATGATGCTGGGCTCCATCCAAATGGTCTGGGGTAGAATTTTAGAAATTGTTTTAGTGGGACTCAGAAAAAAAGAGAGGAAGAACTATGAATGATTTAAAGCATACTTTGAAAACGTTGTTTGAAAACTGTCTTGTGGAAAGCGCTCATTTTCTTAGGTGATTTGGGAACGTCAGCTCTCAGCCTCTGCAGACTTGAAAGACTGAAGCTGAGGAGTCCTGGGTTTTGTCTGTTTGTTTTATAGCGAATGCTGATTGAGCCATTAAGATCCTATCGTCACTCTCCACCCCCCCAAGGTACACAGGAGACAGTAAAGTAACACAGAGAAAATAGATTGCTGGGGGTGCACTTCCTGCTTTGGGATCTTGATAGTTGTATTCAAATGGGGTGCTTCTCTTTGAAGGATAAAAATGTTTCTCGTAGTATTTATGGGCAGGCATCTGAATTGTCTGATCCCGCGAAACAGTCCTTTCCTTTTCTTAATCCTTCCCTGTTTATTTTAGTCGTTTCTCCACCCCTCTGGGAATACCATTCAGTTCTAAGTCCAGGTAGATCTGACGTCAAGAGATGGCTTTCGTAGATTTGACGTGTAAACACTCATTTCTATTCTGGCTGGGAAGGCTGGGGCTCCACTCAGCCGGGAGACCGAAGCACTTCAGTGAGCGCTCGCCGCCGCCGCCCAGCCTCTCCCTGCGTGCCGCCTAGCTCTAGCAGAACCACCCGGAGCGGCAGGGTGGAAAGGTCGAGTCTAGCTGGTGTTTCCCTTGTCTCGCTTCTTTTCTCTCAACCCTTCTTGCTTGTGTGAGAGCAAGAGTGTGCGCCATGGAGCAAAGAGGCTGGTCTTTGCCTTGTACTGCTTTCGCCCTCTTTTGCGCCTGGTGTGCACTCAACGGTGTAAAAGCCAAGAGGCAGTTTGTCAATGAATGGGCGGCGGAGATCCCCGGAGGGCCAGAGGCTGCCTCTGCCATCGCCGAGGAATTGGGCTATGACCTCTTGGGTCAGGTAAGAGTTTCCACTTTCGAAAAACTTTCTGGAGCTCGAGGACACTGGTGGGCTGGAGTACAGTCTCCCTAGAGGGAGTAGCATTGCTGCTCTCCCTTGCTCTCAGTGTCACAAGCAGCCAGGAGAATCCCCTTTGCCCGAGCCCCCTGCATTGCTTTCAGAGGAAAATTCTTGCTTTATTTATTGTTTGGGCTGGGCATTGCCAAGCAAAAAGAAGCTGAGGCGGCTCAGCAGACCCGGTTTTCTCTGTGGTCAGCTCTAGACTTGAAGTCCCCGAGGATTGGGAAAAATAAAACAACAACAAGAGAAACCCTCCACGTTTGTTCCGGGAACTTGAGATGTTCACAGGCTCTAGCCTACAGAGGGAGAGCCAGTGAGCGCTCTGTCCTCTTGGGACGCAGGCGGCTTGAATCCAGAGCCGGTTCTTTGCTTCTTTTCAATATGGCAGCACCAGCTCCCAGTCCTGAAGCCAGGGGCCAGGCAGGCTTGGAGATGCCCGGGTGTAGAGGGGCGCACCCAGAGCTCGCAGAGAGCGCCAACTGCTGGGACTAATGACTCAGGGGTTAGGGTTGGTGGAGGTGGTACAGAGTGGTGGGGGAAGCTGGAAGGAGACGAGGTAAAGGAAGATGTCCGAGCATCCCTTACTGGGGAGTTCGGCTTTTTCGCTGTCAACTTGTGAACTCCAAGCTTTCTAACTGCATGGCCAATGTCTCGGCAGGGTCTAGAGCTGCAAAAATAACTGTGGAGGAAAGGATCTCTTTCTGTCTTTATTCTCGGCCAAGTGTAAAATTCTACGGGTGTCAGATTATAAAATAAACTGATATTTGTTCATGTGTGTTGAACTAACAGACAGTTGGGGAGGGGTGCACAGAAGCATTAAAAGGGATACTGCTTGGTAGAGGAATGCAAAGGGGGAACCCAGAGGGTGTGATTTCTGATCTGAGCTTTCCTTTTCCTTGAATTACAGTCAAACCCTCGACCCTTGCCGGGGAAATTGTCGACAGTTAAGTGGGGGAGGAGGGAGTTGTAAAACATTTTGGCGCGTTTTCTATTCTGGAGGTGGTGATTGAGACTCTGAAGTCACGGATGAGTAATAGGCGTGGGCGGTGTGTCGATTCCTTGCATCAAATCCACTAGGAAATACGCCTTCTCTAGCCAGAGGCTTTATTTTCTCTAACTTTGTGAGGCAAAGGCCCAGCATGAAACTCAATAAATTCCTAGTGCCTTTTTGAACAGTCCCTTAGGGACTAGGGACTAAAAAACGAAGGAAAGACATACTCTCGATGGAATTCAGATCTAGAGGACAGCTGACTGGAAATAAATTATGACACCTGAATGCAAATTATGTTTAAAAATGAAGTTGTAGTAGGTGGTTTAAGGCAGCATTATGTATGTATGTATGTATGTATGTATGTATGTATGTATGTATGTATTTAAAAGAATGGAGAAAGGGTAAAAGGAGAATTGGAAAGAAAGCCACTGACAGTATCTATGTAGGGTTGGAAATAAGAGTCAGAGGCCGCCAGGAGAGCTGGGTGAAGCTGAAGAAGTACTATAACGTAGAAAAATATCTGGGGGTGGGGCAGAGACACAAAATAGCTTCTTAATAAGTTGGTTTATTGTGTGCAATTCTTGAGCATCTGTGGACAAAATGTCAGAGTATCAATTGGAATGATCCTGAAGGATACTCTAAGTACAGTGGAAATTTGTTTGTTCTGGGGTGGTGGAGGTGGTATTTAGTCACTGACCTAGTGTTTGTGACTGAGAAAACACACACACACACACACACACACACAAACACACACACACAACTCTCTTTTTCTTTCCTCCTTCACACATTAGCTCCAGACACACTTCAGAATCTAGACCACAGTGTATGAAAATAGCTTTTCAAAATAAACTAGCTTTCTTCCAGTTGTTTTTTAGTTAAGATGCTATATACAATAATAAAATTTTAGAAAATAAATAATTTGCTTTTCTAGTTCTGCTTATGGCCCATTTTGTTCAGCATTTCTAAAACCATACTAATTTAAAAACAAGCATCCTAACATTACAACCTCATGATGAAGCTATGAATAGAGTAGAGATGTGGAGCAAAGCTAGTTGACAATAGAAACAACAAGGCCAGCAACCCTGGCCTTTTCTGAAGACTTTTAATAGCTCTTCACAATTCCATCCACGGTTTGTAGTTGATTCATTGTCTAAGGCTCTGTTTTGCATCTAAGTCTCAGTATTTCTACTAAAAGCCATTCTGGGGGTAATGAGAACTATGAACATAAATAACATATTTCTTTTGAAACAATACAACAATTGTTTGTCTCTTAATTTTAACACAATCAAGCATCTAAAGGATTTAGTCAATTCACTTTTTGTACTGGTTTATGTAAAAGGACATTAGCTCACAGAGTATTAAACATAGGTCTAAATAATCCAGAGGGCATTGATAGCTAACAAAGAAGTATACATATTCTCAGGTGGAACATCTGTCTTAAATTCAGCATACTTCCTGAAAGCACTGAACTAATGAAAAACTGACTCACCAATAACAGCTGGTAACATTTATCACAGTTGATTCAAACACTTTATACCTAAAATATCTTTTTTTAACTGAATGTAGCAGGAATCACTAATAAACTCTAAAGGATTTTCTTGAGTTCCACAAATAATTGTTTTCTGACTGGGTATATTTGCTTAAATGGATGTGTTTTGAGAAATATCTACATATACATTTTCATCAATAAAATACCCAGAATTTATGTAAAATAGAAAGCATTCCTATTGCCATGCGAAACAGAAACTTCCTTATTCTCCAGTACTGAGTAAGAGTCCTCTCAAAACTTCTGTGCCTTCCTCATAAAGAAAAAGCTAACTTTAGTGGGTTTAATAAGAGATAATTATATTTATTAAAGTCAATTAACTGTGTTAGTTGATTTTTGAACTAGTTTGTATAGATATTCTGAAGAAAGTGGATTGTTATTTTGGATTTTTTTTTAATAGATTGGCTCACTTGAAAATCACTACTTATTCAAACACAAAAATCATCCTCGAAGGTCGCGAAGAAGTGCTCTTCATATCACTAAGAGGTTATCTGATGATCATCGTGTAAGTGTACATTTGTCCTTAAACTCAGTCTGACCAGCTGCTTTCTAGATAACTCTCAACAGGAGCAAAAGTATTTCACCTTTGATCCTTTCGTATTGTTGTCATGAATGCTTCTCTCTACTACTTATTATTTCTTTTTTGTAGAATTATAATTGCTCATAATATGTTTATATTGGGTTTCATTTTATATATATGCTTAGTTAGATATGATATATTTACATATCAATAGTTGAGTTTTGAGTGCCTAAAATCAGGGGAAAATTAATGAAATAATTGACACTGTAGTCAGTCAATAGCCTTTTACATAGTATGTGGCGAATATAAAATGCTCTTTCTTGAAATCATTTTAAACTTAGAAAATGTAAAGATCATCTTAATATGACCCCAATGGTGCCAAAAATATGTGGACCTAGTTTTCAATAACATTTCAGTATAAATGAAAAATGTTTTACCATTTGCATTGGTAAAATATATTGGTGTTTGTGAGAAAGTTTCTAATCCATTTCTTTATGAGGCAAGTATTTCCAAGCATGTTTAACTGTTGGTCTCAGCTCTTTTCATGCTTGCTTGTATGCCAAGTTATAATTATTTGACAACAGCAAGTAATGTCTAGGATCAATTTAGATAAATAGTATGAGGATAACTTGAATGTATATTTAATTGTACTTGTTGGTTTGGGATCATGCTAACAGACAAGACTGAATGAACACATTAGAGATACTGAAGTATATCTGCACAATGTTGCCTTCTTTTATAACCCTGCTATTCTAGTCCTAGAAATGTGCATGCCAGTTGGTCTATTATCTGTGTGCATGACTAATGTTTCATAGGCCATCCTGAGAGCTACTGTAAGAGATAGAGTATTGTCTCAACTTTGGGAGGGAGGAGAAGATAAGTGGCAGCCAAGTGATGGTGATGTAACATTTGAAAGTACATGGAATATAGAAATCATCTGAATTACATTGTGGTTTCATTAACTGATTTTTTAAATAAGAAAACAAATTATGAGGAGAAACAGTTGTTGGGCCTTGGGTTACAGGGCTCAAAAGCAATAGAATGTCCCACACTCATGCTGCTTTATCAGGACCAAGGGCCACAGTCCTACAACTCACAACAGCTCATTGCTAGTTCTTTGTGTCAATGTATGGCTAGATGTGATGGATCAAACTGGAAGCCAGAAACCTTATATAAAAAGTTTTCTTGTCTAGTGAGATCTTTTTCTATGCCCTCCACCTAAGTAGATGGCTCTTTGTATGTGAGCTATAAAAACAATCAAACCAGTTTCCAGTACCCTGATGAAGCCTAGTCCTTGGACAAGGCAGGAGAAAGAATTCCTTCACTTATTAAATACATGCCCAACATTAATGTATGAAGAAGTCAAACTAAAATATCTTCCCATCTTTATGAAAGACACTGGACAGAGTACAGTGTCACAATTTCTTACTCAGTGTATTTTATGCAAATGAATAGATGGTTAATTCTCCTCTTTAGTTATTGTCTTAATAATTTGGGGGGAAATCCCAAGACTTATAACAATAGGCTAATAATTACTCATTAATGAAAGTTCATTAAAAAGGAATTAATCCCCTGAAAAAAAATAGCTTCTAATTTTAGTTTAGAAAACACATTGGAATCATGGAAGATTTCAGTGGACAACTTGATATTTAGTATCCTTGCAGACCCAAAGTATTATTTACAATGAAGTTCATGATACCCATTACATACATAACAAAAAGACATGTCAATATCCTCTGTTCCATTTAGTGTGCCCTTCTAGAGATTAAAATGCAATTCTGGCTTATGACATTAATCATAGCATGATTTAGTACAGTTGGATGTTTATCTATTCAGATGAAAAAAGAGGTTCTTTTCATAAACTATTCTTAAAAATTGCTCTTGATTTTCACTTTGCTGCTCTTTTAATAATTGGGGGTATAGTCTTTCAAATAAACCACCAGGAAATGTATCATGATGACCATTTTTACAGACTGATGAATTTCCCAGCTTTAAGTGGTACTCTCCCATAAAGATTTCTATCTATCTCCTAGCAGCCAGCTTCTAAAGACCAAGCTAGATGACAGGCAATGCATTCTAAGTAGTGTGGTATTTTAAGCCAAAATGATTGAGTTTGAAAATACAAGCACTTTAAAATAAATTATAGTGACTAATTGCTGGCTCTCAAGTGTTTATAATAGGCTTGCAATATACTTTATAATTGAAAATTCAAGGCATTCCTAGTGGATGCCTTTGGCCTTCAGATAAAAATTATTTTTCAGTTTTTATTTTTGGATTTGACCCACAGAAACTTGCATTTTAAACATATCCCAACTCACAGTAAACTGCCACTACATACACAGCAGAAAAACTATGTTTGGGAGAGGAAATAGTCATGTTTCCCAGAAAAAAAAAATAAGAATGTAGTATAATCTCATAATGATAATAACTACAAGGCAGCCCTGAATTATTTCAGGGCCTCAGTCTAATAAGATTATGCCAGAGATGTGGGCCAGGTAATTTTTATACTGCAAGATCTGTTTGCATAATACATGAAGCTGAATTAATGACAGGTGTGCCTAGTCCGTAATACTCTTTGATCACCTCAGGCCTTGAATATATTTCTCATATTAAATACTCCAAGGCAAGAGGTAGCAACACAGGGAAGCCAAAGTTTCAAATTTGCATATACAGCACCATTCTTACATAACACTTGTAATTTTTACCTTTGGATGTAAGGAAAGAAATGAAGTAGCAAGAGTGTTATAGCAACAATCTCAGAGGACCTTTGGCTTGTTGAACCATTCTGTGAAAATGGGCAAATTTTCAGCCTAGGAGCCTTGGAATTTCAGTATATATTTTCAATACATACTGTGGCCTGGTTCATGATGACAGCAGCCTGTACTTTATTCCCACTCTAAACACAGTGTAAAGAATCTGAAGGTCTCATTCCTCTGCTTACTGTCTCCCTTCTCCCTAAGAGTACTCCTTACTGTAATGGAGTTGTCTCTTCAGTGGGTAATCTTTCCTTCTTTCTGGGCTGGGAGTTTGAACTGTGGTCAGGTAAAAACATCTCAGAACTATTCAGTTTTGCAAAGGTCTTAGAAGTAGAGGGAAGATGATTATACCCAGTGAAACTTTGATTTTAATTTTTTATCATAAAAAATATTTGTAGGTGATATGGGCTGAACAACAGTATCAAAAGGAGAGAAGCAAACGTTCAGTTCAAAAAGACTCAGCACAGAATCTCTTCAATGATCCAATGTGGAGTCAGCAGTGGTACTTGGTAAGTACTGAAGACTGTATATGTTCTTTTGCTGCTACATTGTGAATCTGTGTTTTTAATCTGTACTTGCCTGGGTTTCTAAAGAAACAGAACTTATAGAATAAATATATGTCTCTATTTATTTGTATCTATATTTATCATCTACTGTCTATATGTCTATATATATAGGTATATAGAAAGTGATTTATTAGAATGGTTTATGGGCTGTAGTGCTGATTGTCTAAAAATGGCTGTCTAGGAACAGAAGTTCCAATAATCCAGTAGTTGTTCCGTCCACAGTGTTGGATGTCTCAGCTGGTCTTTGGTATGTGTTGGAATCTTTAATGCCAGGGAAGGAATGGACTTACCAGCAAGAGCAAGCAGGCAAAGTGAAAACCAGCTTCCTTCTTATAGTCTTCCATGTCCTTTATATAGGATAACAGAAAAAGGTGTGGTCTAAATTAAATATGGATCCTTCTACCTCAAAAGTTCTAGATCAGAAGTGGACTTTCCCATTTCAAATGACTTATTAAGAAAAAGTCAATCACAGGTGTGCCCAACCTTTTGGGTTTTGATTAATTTCAAATATAGCTAAGTTGATAATCAAGAATAACCATTACATATTTAATACAAATTTTGAGAGAAGGCTCTACCTCTAGAATGCAGAACTGATAGAACTTTCCTGACATGGACCTTTAGTTCTCCTGAATGAGTGTTTAAAACAAATCCATCTGCTAATGCTTCTTGTCTTTGTGTCTTAAGTGTAACTGCTAAAAATGCAGAAAAATCATGCCCTGGCAGGAAAGAATTTCCAGAAAGATCTTTCATGATGGGATCATTGTGGTAGAATTTACTCTCAAGAAATTCTAAATCACTCATAGATCATAGTTAACATAATATGCAATCCAAACTGACAGTTTTTAGACATGCTTTAGACAAGAATCTCTGAATAAGGCAAAAGGAAGGAGTTCTGGGAAAGTGTATTTACAAATACTTAGTCCTTAAGATGTTTGCTAATTTTTGATTACTGGTTTTAGAGTGTTCTCTTTGTTATAATACCAATCCTCTATAGTAGAGGCACAGACTGCTAATAGAAGAAATTTGTTGCTGGGAATAGCAAAATAATAATAATAATAATTTTCATAGCCATAGACTGAGGGTACTGTTCCTATAGAGAAGGTTCATTAGTTCCTCATGCCATTTTTTTTTTTTACATTAAGCAATACTTACTGATTCCAGCAGAATGTGACCACTAACACCTGTTGCATATTGACTATTTAAAGGAAATCTACTATTCTAAGTGTTAAATATTACTAACTCATTTTCTCTCATAGCTATTAAATTTTAAAGATAGAATTACTAATTATAACCATTTCACTGCAATAGAAACATTACCAAGTAAAATAATTTAAATTATATGGCCACTAATGGCAGGGACATAATTCATGGTCCCAAAGACCATATTTCTTTTTTTTTTTTAATCATCTCTCACATGTTACAACCTTACTGCAGTTTCTTTTTCCTCATCTCCTCCCAGCCCCTTCCCCTACCTCTCCTCTATCACCACCACCCCTATCCAATCCCCCTTTGCTCCTATTCAGAAAAGAGCAGGCCTACCATGGATTTCAGTAAAACATCGAATATCAAGTTGCAGTAAGTGTAAGCTCATCCCATCTTATTAAGACTGGGCAAGGTAACCCAGTATGAGGAACAGATTCCCAAACATCAGCGAATGAGTCAGGACTCATACTGGTAGGAATCCCACAAAAAGACTAAGCTACACAACTGTAACTGATATGCAGAGGGCCTAGGTCAGTCCCACACAGGCTCCCTGTCTCTGCGAGTTACTTTGAGCCAAGGTTAGGTGATTCTGTGGGTATTTTTGTGAGTCATTCACTCCTCTGGCTCCTACAGTCCTTTTTATCAGCCCCTAGAAGGATTCCCTGAGCCTAAGGGCTGAGGGTCTCTGCATCTATTTCCATTACTTGCTGGATGAGGCTGCTCTGATGACAACTGAACTAGGCACCAATCTGAGCATAGCAGACTCTCATTAAGCATCATTACATTGACCCCTTTTTATGCCAGTCATGTTTAGTCTTAGGGCTATCCAGCCTCTAGGTTCTGGTACTCCAGGCAGTGTCAACTGGACCAGTCATTGGTTGGCCACTCCCACAATTTCTGCACCACTTTTGTCTCAGAATATCCTGTAGGCAGGACAAACTGTAGATCAAAGGTTATGTGGCTGGGTTGTTGTCCCAGTTCCTCCACTGGAAGTCTTAAGAGGCCATATTTTTTTTAACAACTATACCCTAATTACTCTTGCAACTCATATGGGCCTTCTTCTCTATTTTTGGCCAATGAAAAGAGTATTTATTTCCAACTCTTGTGATTCAGCCTCACAATTACCTTGTGAACCTTACCCACTGCTACATTTTCATCAACAAGTGGATAGCCCATTCTTATACATTGCTTGCTGACTCTATCATCGGTAACCTGGTACTAATGTACTTCAGTTTTCACATTTAGAAATGTGTTTATATTTATGTTACCTTATTTCTAAGCTCTTCAGTATATATACACTGTAACTATCAGGAAAATTACATGAAAAGGAAAGAAAGTATTCCCTAAGTTACATATAAATAGAAAAGGACTATTAAATAGCAATTTCTATTGAAACTACAGTCTCCTAAGCGTTTCAGGTGCTTATTTTTCTCTCTCAGGAGAATATTTCTACAACAACCATACATGATGAGAATTTAGTGTGGAAAGGAAGGCTTAGGACTTTGGGAAGTTAAAAACACATATAACCAAGTAAAGTCTCAGCATGAGAAAAGCTTGAATTTTTAATAAAACTGGAAAAATCCAGAAAATATGTGCAGTTAAAAGTCCTGTAGTGAAGAACAAGCACTGTTACTTTGACTTAGAGGCTTAGCCTTTGGACCACTGTAAATCTAAAATTTATTTATGACTATAAAATTAGGGGCATGGCTAAAGGGCAGTTTAAGATTGAGGTGTGTGTATAGAGAAACCCTTGTTTGTTGATTTGTTTTTAAATAGGGGACCTGGCTTGCTGAGCTTTAGCCCATAGACAGAGACTAGTCTAGCCTTTTGAAAACAGTGTAACTATTTACTATCTTGTATCAGTGAGTCTCTCTTTAAAATCCCTTAAATAATATGTATATATATATATATATATATAACTAGTTGGTAATTTGTGATAATACATTTTCTACTTATTCAGATAATATATTTTCCTTCTCAGATCTTGACAGAGTTAAGAGTAAATAATTATAACTGTGCAGAACATTTCAGCCTTCCAAGAACCACATAACTGTTTACTCTCTTGTATCAGTGAATCTCCCCTTAGAATCCCCTAAATAAAATATATCTTTTTTATCAATTACCAGTAATTTGCAATAATAGAGGCCAAAGATAATTCAGCTATGATTTTTTTTCATTAGGACAGCTAGAAGAGAAGCATAAATGGATTACTTGGCTTATAATCTCAACTTTGTGTTTTTATTTTTCTCTGTTATTTTCTTTCTGTTACCAAAGGGAAAAAATCATCATAAGTTCCTGGTTAAGCAAGAAAAATCATATTTCATCAATTTTATTTTTTTTTCCTTCACTAGCAAGATACCAGGATGACTGCAGTTCTGCCCAAGTTGGATCTTCATGTGATACCAGTTTGGCAAAAGGGCATTACAGGCAAAGGAGTTGTTATTACTGTACTGGACGATGGCTTGGAGTGGAATCACACAGATATATATGCCAATTATGTGAGTCTGAGCTGTCTTATGTTTGTCACTTTGGGAGCCCTCTCTGAAGACATGCAGAGCTTTTCTATCCTTGAAGAGAGGTGGCTGCCTGGGCATCAGTCTTTGGGTC
Organism: Sigmodon hispidus; assembly: GCA_004025045.1. Lineage (NCBI taxonomy): Eukaryota > Metazoa > Chordata > Mammalia > Rodentia > Cricetidae > Sigmodon > Sigmodon hispidus. The sequence continues at coordinate 64,023 of PVIH01006479.1, read as the reverse complement.
CTGCAATCAGCCTGTACCAGGAGTCATAAAAATAGTCCAATGAAGTCAAAGATGACTCCTAACAGCCTGTGTTAGGAAGCAGGATGGGGAGTACTTACATCAATGGAATTGTTAAAATTTCTTCAGACCAGGAGCCACTCTGCATTTAAAACAGTAAAGCTTTCAGATCAAGCTTGCTTCCTCATACCATCCTATTGATGATTTTCTCAAATGCCTTATGGCAATTCCCACTATGCAAAATCAAAGTGAGAACTAAAGTAAAAATGCTAAGCCAAGAGAGGAAGAGTTTACTAGAAGTGAAAAGACAAATAATTGCCAATGAAGTTTGTAATAGAAAATAGACTCTAGTTATGGGTCTACTGCTTTTAGAACAGGATGCTGAATATTTCATTGATCAAATTATCCTTTATCATTCTCTTATCCTTTTCACCTAGCTACTACTCCTGGCCATAATTAAAAGCTAAACTGCAAATGAAAGGGTCTGTAGAAAAGAGATTTTTTAAAAATAGTCCAAAATAGAAATTAAGAATTTTTAAAAGATAGAGGAATTGTAATAGTGGCAATAAAATATCTGAGCCAGAGATGACTAAATGCAGCAGTAAGGCTGGAATAGAAAACGAGCAAGTCAAGCTTGCTGGAAATTCAAGTACATTTTCAGTAATTAAATTTCATGACTTCTTGCTGTGACTAGAAAGGCTGAGATAAAGAATCATAGAAGTCAACTCACACCATAGCCATCTCTTTGCATCTTGGTTACAAAGGAATGCATGTTGCCACGTCAATAATTAGCTCTGTGGCTTTAACAAAACACTCAACTTCCCCTAGTCTCACTATTTGTTTCTTAAAATAAGACAGCTGAACCAATGAAATTCTGGCCTTTTACAGCTTTCGGAGCATCTGTGGGATATGAGTTTTGTACATTCATTGAGTGCTGAATGCTTTGTTCATCGCTGTCACTGGCTTGAAGGTATAATGCATGCTCAATCTGGCTGAAAGCTCTAAAATTCACTTTTTGGAGCTATCTGCCAGGATGAAAAAGGTACCAGAAGTGCTGCCTTTTATGACACTGTGTTATTTTTGTTATCTCTTTAGGATCCAGAGGCTAGCTATGATTTTAATGATAATGATCATGATCCATTTCCCCGATATGATCCCACCAATGAAAACAAGTGAGTGAGTAAATGTGCATTTTGGAAGAATCAAGTTATGTACAATACTTTTATATTATTTGGGAGACTTATGCTATAAATTTGGTACAATTTCAAGTCTTAGTAAATGTTACTACACATTCTTTATAACCGATTTTATTGCCTTTAAAGTAGAATCAAAAACTAGTTTGCATATATTTTTAACTTATAGAAGCATATTTGGTTAAATTTCTTATTTTATAAAATTGTCATTCTTATATAATTAAATTAGCCCTTCAAATTTAACTGAATATTTGCAGGTTTAGGAAGAATGTTAGAAATGTAAAGGCTATAAATTGTGTGCTTCCCTTCCCCCTTCATTCTTAGTATTCATCATGAAAAGGAAGCATAAATAAATATACATAGATAACTACCATACCCAACAACTTTTATGGTGATACCAACCATGCTTCCTAAACTAGTTCCCAGCAGAATGTCATGATCACACAGCAGACAAAAAGAATTCAACTAAGGCCTACTTCCTGCTCTGGCTCAGTCTCTAAGATATTGAAGCAGTTAGGAGTTTTCAATGCGAGAAAAAGGGGAATGTTTCCCCCTGGAGCCTCACAGTGTAAAGAAAGCCAAGAACTAGTCAGTTCTTCCAAAGATAGATGGCAAAAAAAAAAAAATGATCCAGAAGCCAAAGACTTTCAATCCTCTTTCCTAACTATAGAAAAATTTACTCTAGAAATATACTCTTTAAAATTATCTCTACTCATGAGAGCATTCACCTTTTTTTCTGCTGATTTTTTTATAGACTTCAAGGAGACATTCAGACTTTACATTTTCTACATGTAGAAGAGAGTTTCACTAAAAGAGATGAAATTGAGGTCAAAATTGGATCTTATTGCTTTGAAGATAGGCATCTTCTTGACAGCCTTCAGTGTGTGAAGTATTCAACATGGGGCATAAAGTTCTCTTTTCTTTGGGGCCTATATACTTGAATAGCAATTTTAATTTTAAGTTTTTTTTTCCTTTGACCTGCCTAAGGAACACATGTCTTGTCTGTCTTTTAGTGTACACTTCCTTCATGTAAGGAGCACTGTGAAAAGAGATTTCTGGCCCAGCCTAGCCCCAAGGTCAGGGCTTGCCTTTAGCTACTTTTCCTCCCAAAATAACTCAGACAGACACTTATATTAATTTCATGCTGTTTGGCCTATGGCTCAGGTATATTGCTAACTAGCTCCTGCATCTTAATTTAACCCATTTCCATTAATCTGTCTTGCCGTGTGACCCATTGCTTACCTGTGTTACTTTACATGTTGATTCTTGGGCAGCTCGATTGTGTCTTTCTTGATTCTGCTTTCCTTTCCCTATCTATGCTCCAATTTCCCTGCCTGCTTCTAAGATCCCTGCCATAGGCCAAAACAGTCCCTTTATTAATGATATTCATAGCATACCCAAAGACATCCCACATCAGAGCACCAACTCACATGGTATCTTTTCCTACCCCAACCGTACGTCCAGTGAGAGCTCATGCTTGCCGTATCCTTATCTAGGAAACTTTCTGGTCATGAGAATGATGTAAATCTTATCTGAGTCAATTTGCATTGTTGTAACAAATAAAATGAAATCATGTTGAGAGGAAGGTTTTTCTTGGCTTACAGTTTTAGAGGGCTAAGTCCACAGTCAGTTGTCTCTGCTGCTCTTTGGACTTGTGGAGAGATCACTATGGTAGAATAAGCTGTTCACCTCCACTCCCTCCAACCAGCTCTGCTCATCCTCATTATACCTGGTCCCTTCTCTAGATACCAGATTTGGGCAGCAAACCACACTCATCCCCACTTCCTAAGGACCATCCCTCTCCAAGAAGGGGTACTTGATTCGTACTAGCATCTCCTCTCTCACCCCTGAGCTGAGTACCATACACGTCTTGTACCTGCGGACCTCCTCCAGGGCCCTAAAGATTCACTGAGAATACGATAAATGTACTGAGAGTCTGTTTTTAAGCTACTGAGCTAGGACTACCCCTGACAGCCCCACATCTAAAAGGACAGTACACACCAAGAGGAAAGACTGAGCCATATAGACTTGACCTCAACTTCCAGGTGTCTGTTTCTTTCTTGAAGAAAAGAAAAGGTTTTGAATAAAAGGAGCTAGCCACAAATCCAGAACATTCCAGTAATAAGACAGTAGAAAGCTAGTAGATTCTTTTTGGAGGAAAGTGGAAATGACAACAGAGCTCATGGACAAACTTTTAGAAATATTTCTCAGCTAGGACAGTCAGGACAACAGGAATGCAAGTTCTTTTTGGAACACCGCCATATAGTGTTAGCCTAGATGAAAGTTGTAGGTTTGCAGTTAAAATCAAGGAGTTGGAATAACCTTAGAGAAATCACTCAATTCTGAATGCCTGTACTTTTTTCTTCTGATCACCTAAAATGGGAGATAAACTACCTGCTATATTTCTGAAAGCTCCTGAGAAAGTGGGCAGTAAATACTTGAGAACACGTTTTATCTTATTATAATGTTATAAAAATAACTTTCACTTTACCCCTGGTTAAGACTAAGTGTATTCTTCCTGTAGCCAGATAGTAAGCCTTGGGAGACTTAGTGAGAGCAGGTCTCACTAAGTCTTGGCTTACAGTTTTAGAGGGCTCAGTCCACAGTCAGCTGTCTCCACTGCTGCTCTTTGGACTTGTAGAGAGATCACTATGGTAGAATAAGCTGTTCACCTCACAGTAGCAGGAAACAATAAGAAATGAAGACACCAACATTTCTCAATATTAGGATATGTCCCTAGTTACATAAAATTTACCTCTTCTTTGTTCTAATACCTTCCAATAAGGCCAAGGTAAGCTCTTGATGCATGGACATTTGGGAGACATTCCATATTCAACTGTAATAAATCTTTTTTTCTTGCCCTAAGAGGTACTTATGTTATCCTCATAGTGAGTTTCAAAGCCCCATATAATGATGTTTATGCTTCTTCTGAGAACCCTGGTTTTCCAGAGCATTGTGTGCCTTTCACGTGGTGTAGAGTTACCATGACATCAGTACAACTGTTAACAGAAGACTTAGAGACAAGTTTGGGTTAAATCTTAGCTCTTCTGCTTGTAATTGAGTCAACAAAGTAATGAGTTTTTGTGTTTAAATCTCAACATATTTTGAAAATGCATGTTTTGTATAACATGCAGACTATGCAGATATATGTATATTTATGATATGGACATTAATACCTAGAAATGTAAATAATTATTTACTGAAATGATTTTAATGATAAGGACAATTGTAATGGTGTTGACAATGATGGTGGTCAAAGTTTCTCAATAACAACTGAGATGGACTGCATTTTATTATGACAGAAATATAGCAAGAATGTTGTCATTTGATCGGAAGAGAAACATTTTAATTTTCTTAACCAATTAAAAATCTGTATTTGAAAGTAACCCAAGAATATTTCTCACAGCACTCTTGACTATTACCCAAAAAGAAAGTATCCCTATCAATAATAAAAAAACTATCATCAATGTAGTACATTGCCAGGCATAGCATCCCTTAAATTTAGAAAATAAGTGGCCCTGTACAGCAATTGGAAACCTGTTGGTTGCCTATCACTGCTCTCCATAATTATCACATAAGAAGCCACATAGAGCCACAAATGCCCTTTGCTAATCAAAAAAAGAAATCACCAAACAATAAATTATAAAATTTCAGGTAACTTTTACTGTTAAGCTGGCATGAATTTGTTTTCAGTATTCCAACCCCAATTACATTACCAATTACTAATTACATTTCTAGTCAAATAATTAGTGGCACAAAGATATCATAAACAAAGTAATTACCTTTTGATATTTTTAAGTAAGTTTTTAAAATGCCAGTTACTACCACTGTTATAAGTTAGTAGAAATTATCTGGGTTTTGGGGGTAAACCAACTACATTTTGATTAGATTTCTATGAGACAGAACCTTTAACTGACATTTCTAAAGTGACCAAGAGACTAAGATTAGATAGGTTATGAGCTTAGGAGAAAACCCAAGCAGCATGACAGTAAAATGAGTCCTAATGACATATTGCTATCCCATAATAAGTCTTATTGAGAAGCTTCTTCTTGCAGTAGATGGGTACAATATTGTGCCAGTATATATTGTAGGCAGGTCACAGGATTTGTAGCTGATGATATCGATGAGTACTTTTCTCCTCCAGTAATGTGCAGAGTGCCTATCAACACCAAGAATACTAGTGAATTTTCTAGCTGGGCACTTGTGTTTGATGACATATGTAAGCAATGTCTTCAGCCATAATAGGGTCTCACCATCATTCTCTGGAAAGTAACCAACACAAATGATTAATACTCAAAAAATGTTCAACATCCTTAGTCACCAGGAAAATACAATTAAACTACTTTGATATTTCATCTTACCTTAGTCAGAATGGCTTTCCATATGGTTTTTCAAAGGAATGGAATGGAAACCTATTACTCTACAGTAATAGCTTCCTTAACTATATATTATGTGAAAAAAATTAAATGGAGTCACCATATAATGGGGAATAGAATACATCAACTAGACATCTTATGTCATCAAGTGAAACCTTCAGTGACAGGCATAGGGTGTATATTGTTGAGTCATTGTTCAAAGGGTTTTATCATAGGCTATTGTGAAATATCTTTTTTTGTGCTCTGATTGTTCTCTAAAAAGTTTTGGAACAGCTTCAGTTGCCTGTAAGGTAATCCTAACTCAATGATAAAATGTAAGATGGTAATTTAAAAATCACCAGTGGATGACTGGGCTTCAGAAGCTGCAAGGCATTGGAAGTTGCATGGTTCCCACAACACCAGCTGCTGTTAATGCTACTTGCCCACTTGCTTCATTCTCCACACAGTTCTGAGTGGCAGCAAGATAGATATGACTTACCTGATACTTCATGCTCAAGGTTTACAAGGAATGGCAATATTTTCTTCCCCTAAATCAGTTTCCATGCTTGAAAGCTGGCTGGTGGAGGTAACCATTGTTGAGAGAATCCCAAGGAATTATAGAGAGCCTACTTAACTAAATGGGAACATACCATCCTACAAACCAAACAAAAGTAAAACAAACAAATAAAAAATCCTAAAACAGACATTTTTTTTTAATAACAGGTAAGCCCTGACATTTCCCTGACCTACACTTTTTGTGTACTATGAACATGAGGGAATAGCAATATCATTTAGTCAAAAGAGACCAGTAAACATTTTTAGAACTTCAAAAAAAAATAATAAACAGGATTCTCTTTGTTGGTTCAGTAACTTCAGAAACCTTATATGCTTTACCAGGATGAATTGCTATGATCAGTGCAGTGCTTCCTATAAGTAGCTGGCTCTCCATTCCTATTCCTCTATGTCAGCATATCATATGTCAGAGGCTCCTGTAAATCACTAGCAGCTTCATACTATAGCCAGGTGCTTCTGCAATGGGACAAACCCCAGAAATGGATTTATGTTAGCATTCTAATCAGCCATGGGCCTTCCTAAGGCAGGCTGGCAGAAGAAAGCACAATTATTTTCTCCAGAATCTCAGAACTGGTACTTCAGTGGTAGAAATCAGTGTGCTCTAGAGATTGGTATATTTCACCAAATATTCTAAATTATTAATTACTCTCTTTGGCTGACTGAAAAACAAGTCTTGTTAAGATCTCAACTAGGTTACAGGAATGTCCCACTTCTCAGCTAATAATGTCCCCAAGAAATCACATACTCCTCTTGATAACAAAATCTTTGGGTATCATAATGTGATGCACGGTCTGAGGAACAGAAGGGCTAACAAGGAGGATCCTGGTCTATCATATTTTCTAGGACTTACTGAGGACTATTTAACACAAGAGCATTCCTAACACAGGAAGTGAAGAACCACTGTATTAGGAATACTTAATCCAAGACCATTTTTAAAACAGAAAGTGCAGAACCATTTCATCAGTAATACTTAATGCAAAGACATTGCTAGAACAGAAAGTGAGGAACCATTTTACTCCGAGGATGTGAGCAGCAGAAGATGTATTTGTGACACTGTTATCTTACAATAGTGTCAAAAGCTACACTAGCTGGATTCTTGATATATGTTCACAAGTAATTCATGTGATCTTCATGGAAATCCTTTGAGCATAAGTCACTGTCCCAAGACCGCATCATTGGTTAGTGGCAGACACATGTTTTGCTTCAACTATCTATATCCTTCATCTTGACAAATTGTATTTAACATCAATAGGGATAACACAAGGAAGAAAGCTGATAAAACATTAGTACATCTAAATACCATGAATTAATGTGAAAAAAAACACGATTGTTATCTTTATTTCTGGTTTTATAAGTTTACTCCTTTAATTTTTAGACATGGGACTAGATGTGCAGGAGAAATTGCCATGCAAGCAAATAATTACAAGTGTGGAGTTGGAGTAGCATACAATTCCAAAGTTGGAGGTAAGGCTGCCCTTCGGCACTTTAATTGGAAACTTATATACTACCCTGCGGTAAAATGGGGTAGGGGACTTTCTTCAACCCAAGGAAAAAAATGAGTTTTTAACAGATTTTGTTGCAAGACTTGCAAGTTAGTGTCTCTGAATTCGGAGAATATAGCCTACGCATCCTTGCAGGGAAAAAAAAAAAAAAAACAAACAGACGTTCAATGGCTTGTGAGTGAAATGATGGTCTCTATGTTGTATTTTAGAAGGAACAGATGTTGAGTTCTTGCTAGAAGAGCACAAGGAGAAGGTAAATTTAGGCATTCTTTCCCTGCTTCTCCATTTTTTGCTTGTAAGTAAAGAATAGGTTGTGGTTTTGTTTTTCCAAGACAGGGCTTCTTTGTGCAACAGTCATGGAGGTCATATAACTAACTCTGTAGACCAGTCTGGCTTCAAACTCACAGAGATCCATTTGTCTCTGTCTTGACAGTGCTGTGTTTCAAGGTGTGCACCACCATGCCAGGCTCAAAAATAGTTTTTAAGTGGTTTCTTAAAAATACATTTTTGATGTACTATCTCTTTGTCCAAAGTATTTCCCTGTATATGTTACTCACCTGTTAGTAGTTACTTAGCTACTTTCTTGATTATCAGATCTAGTGATAGTATTGGCTTTGTACTACACTGCTTTGGGTATCTATTGCCTGAGAGATTTAAAATTGGCTCCATGCAGATAATAAAGATAGGGGACCACAGGAGCTCATAATCATATTAAGAAGCAAAAAGAGATGTCCTCAGTAGAGCAGACTGAGCAGACATAAGACAGCAGTGCTCAGAATGTAGGATATACAGAATAGCCGTGCTCCCCATCAGCTCCATATTCACCAAGAGCACTGAGCTTCAGTAGAGAGCACTCCTTCACCCCCCTGCTCAAGTTTCAAGCACATAGTTTAAACTGATAATTTACACTTTAAAAAAATATTCTTGTTATATGAAGTAGCTAATGCTACCTTTTGATGCCAAATAAGGAGAATCATTAGTTGACTGTTTCAGAGCAGGGCAATTAAGAAAAGTTGAGGTAATTGAGGCAATTCATATAAATTAAAAGTAACAGAAAAAGGACCTATTGGAATAAGAAAAAGTTACCTCCTCTAGGCTCAAAATAGTAAGGAAAAAGAGAGGTCTGAGAAAGACAGAGAAGGAAATTCATAGCCATAGAGAACTCCTGGGCAAGAGTTCTGGCTTTACATTTGTAAAAGAAGCCACTTCCAAGAAGGTAAGCTATAGATGAACAATATTTCACTCACCTTCCTGGGCCACCTTTCTGTGGGTGACTGAATTTGACTGAAGCCACTGTGAAGGCAAGCCAGGTGACTGGCAGGATCCATACTCCAATAGAGAACAGTAGAGAGCAGATTGTCTCCTTCCTTACCCTCTGCCTCCGGCTTTCACAGTTATGTAGTAAACATTGAGCTTAATTTTATTTTTAAAAAATAATCACAAACTGATTATTGGTAGAACATGTCATTACAGTAAAATCACAGTAGAATCTATATGATTACACTTTGAATTTAGCTATCGATTTCTTTTTAAAAATTAAATAAATATTGAAATATGGACATGGCTGCATCTCTCACCAATATAAGATACTCAAGCATCATTCCTGATTTTTTTTAAATTACTACCATCTTCAAAATGCTGTTCAAATTTAAAGAAAATGAAGGCAGGTATAGATCATGCATTTGATTCAAGAAAATAATTCACTTTTTAAGTATCTGTGAACCAAACAGCCATAGTTTGTGATGAAATTATCTGACCTTTATGTTTGAGAAAAAAATGCAGTCAGGTTCCTAAGGTAACCAATAGCAGCCAGTGGCAGCATCGAACAAAAGTGTGAAATTTCTGATATTAAACCTACTGTGGCTTTTTCATCATTCTTGCCTTTGGTGGTCCATTCCCAATTTTAAAAGCAATTTAAGGTACTAGGCATCTAATGTACATTAATCATGATAGGACATGGCCCCTGCAGTAGACAATATAGATTTGGGCACCATGTTTTTTGGAGTTTGGATCCAGGCTTATTGCTTTTATACTATGTGGTCTTAAAGCAGTCACTATTTCTTTTAGGCCTTAGTGTGTCTATATATAAAATACAGAAACTAAAGCACCCATCTGAAATGGCACTTGAAAATAGATGAGTTTCTGTGTGTAATGTAAGAGGAATTCAAGTGCACTGTTATCATCGTCTACATTTTAGATTTGACAAAAATGAGACATGAAGAGGTAGAGTAGCTTCCTCAGTATCAATACAGCTATGTAAAGTTAGAGCTAAGATGCTTTTCTTCCAAATGTATTTAAAGCATTTTGTTATTGTTGTTTTTGTTTTCAGCTAGGGTCTGTAGCCTAGGTTGGCCTTGAACTCACTGTATAGTCAAGGATAATCTTGTCTTATGTATCCTTCTGCCTCCACCATCTAACTACTAGGATTGCAGAGCTTCCATGCTTAGAAAAGCAATTTTCTAAAAGCTACATGACTTTCACTGATCATGTAAATTATGTATTCTTCCCCTTCTGTTCCATAGTAAATAATAGTGTGAAAATCTAAAGCTATGCAGTGCACTGGCTTATTAACCCAAGGACAGAAATAAGCAGGTATCTGTGCAAATCACTTTTTTCTTCCTGGCTCTTAGATTCTTGAGTCTGATGATGGCTGACAGGGTATTGGAAAGAACAAAGAGCTCTCTCCTGATGAAAAATGTTCTCCCTCAGGAATGAAATCTGTGGCAATGACGTCATCTTTGAGATTATTTAGTAGAAAAGATATCATGTTTCTTAAAAAGTATTTCTCAGCAAGCATATAAAAGAATGATCTCTGGGTTAATTTTCATCTGTGTTAAGAAACAACAGTTTCATCCATGTGTTACTTTCTTATTGTAAATAGATCTTTTGTGGCTGACATTTCTGATCAGAAATCTTCTTTAACAGATTGGGCCACAGCCATGAGGCACAGTTAGAAGTAGGTGTGTTGAGAAAGGAATGTTTGGTTTGTTTTTCTTTCTGAAAGCTGTCTGTCCTCTCTTACTTTGTTTGGATGCTAGATTGAGAGGAGACACTTTTAATGAACAATAGCCATGACATTTTCTCTCCTGTAAGAATATCACATCTTTTTGGTCTCAGTATTAGTGTAACAGTTTTGAATAACCAACAATAGCAACAAATCACAGCTACTTTACAATATAGAATATTATACATAATACAGCTACTTTATAGCTCATAATATTAACTCTAAAGCTCTTTTACAGAGGCATGGATTGTGTCTTTCATGCTATTAGGATATGTCTCACAGGTAGTGTAAACATCCAGTGCTTAGCTTTTTGCTGTTTAGTCTTTGTTTATTTGTTTGTTTTATTTTGTTTCAGAAAGTCATTTACAAATGTGATCATTAAGAGTGTTTTGTTTTTCTGTATGGACACACTGACATTTCAGTTACATTTTCATTGTGTTGCTTCTTTGCTTTGCTCAGGCATAAGAATGTTGGATGGCATCGTAACTGATGCAATTGAGGCCAGTTCAATTGGATTCAACCCTGGCCATGTGGATATTTACAGTGCAAGCTGGGGTCCTAATGATGATGGGAAAACTGTGGAGGGGCCTGGAAGACTAGCACAGAAGGCATTTGAGTATGGTGTCAAACAGGTAAGATGCTAAGATGCTTGTCTCAGACTCACACGAGAATAATTAGGAGAGGAGAACCCTTAAGTTAGAGGGAAGATGCAGTGAGCTTTGTGGGAAAAAACTTCCACAACTTTAAATGCATTTAGATGACTAAATCTCTCTTTAGGGCACAGAAATTCATTATTTTTAGAATAAGTACATTTAAAACATTTTTAGGGGCCAGGGAGATAGCTCAGTTGAAAAAAAATGATGATTGTACAATCTCAAGCATCTGGGTTGTAAGCTACAGATGGTTGCATGTTTGCACTTTCAATATCAAGGCAGCAGAAACAGAATATCACAGCTTGGCCAACCTTTAATAAGAGACATTGCCTTGAGCAAACAAGATAGATATTTTTAAAAATTAAGTAGATAGTGATTCAAGAATGACAGTCAAAGCTGACCTCTGGCCTCTACACACATGCATGTACACCTGCACACACACAAGTATCTAAACATACACACATAAGCACCCGCACACATAAATACATACATGTACACACAGAAAAAATGCACATGCACTGCTTTTAAACGTTTTTTCTCAATTTTCTTCAGAGTTTTATAGTAGGCAATCTACAACCTAGACTTCTTCCAGTTGCTCTGAGAATACATTCTTGAATGTAACAACACCCTGCCTTCTATATTACACATGCACCTGGAATCCTATTACTTAAACTGACTGCATTACTGGGCAGATTCTAAGACCCTGAACTATGCAGGATGAGACTAAAGTAGAAGCTGCAGGGAGTGCCAATTGAAAAATCACAGAAAGAGTGGCCTTGACGAGTCTCATTCAGTCCAGCATCTTTTTTAATGCAGCTGCAGGCAGATCTGAATAATGCCTGATTTTGTCATTCTATCAGTCAGCCAGACAATTCAAGTAGAAACAGAGGAAGTTCAAAGATTCAAGTACAGTGGCATAGCCAAGAGAAGAGTGGAAAGAATTATAATTCATCTGCTAAATGCCAGATTATAAATCTACTAAAAAGGAAGAAGAAAAAAAACTTTGCTGTTACCCACCCCTCCCTGCCCCTGCAGAAAGGGCCCTGAAAACTGGAGTGTGCAGGGACACTCTCGACCTGGTCTGTAAAACACAGTTTGACACTGAGGCCTGAGACCTGGAGACATATTCCAAAGCATTGTCTCTGAGAACACTGTACATGTATTGTCTGGTAGTTGTGCTGGGCTTGCCAGTGACCACACTAGATGATGATAGATTGTTATTAATTCTGTCTTTTCTTCTAGGGGAGACAAGGGAAAGGTTCCATCTTTGTCTGGGCTTCCGGGAATGGGGGTCGTCAAGGAGATAATTGTGACTGTGATGGCTACACGGACAGCATCTACACCATCTCTATCAGCAGTGCTTCTCAGCAAGGCCTGTCCCCCTGGTATGCAGAGAAGTGCTCCTCCACACTTGCCACCTCCTACAGCAGCGGGGATTACACGGACCAGCGAATAGTAGGTTGCAGGTTGCTTTTATTTCTGTGTCTCTGCTGAGGTAGAGGAGCAAACAGTCTTTCAGAGCAATCCTCTTCCCTGACCTTTGGTGAAATTGATTTGCTTCAGCTTGATGTCTCAGTTGAGGAAACTCACGCTTACACGCTTGCAAATTTCTCTCCAGGGATAATGACACATCTGCCAAGATGATCTTGCCTGTCATTTTTAACTCAGTGCAGAGAAGCCACAAAACCTGTCATTACATACAGCAGACACTCCAAATGGCTTTTCTACTTGTCTGATGCCTCCCTAGAAACAGCCTAGAAGGAGATTTCAAGAGTCACAGGGCTTCATCACTCTGTGCCTGCTGATCCTCTAATAACAGGGATGTAGTCTGACATGACCATTAGCAAATGATAAAGTAGGGACTGTATACCAGTGATATCTCTTAAGAACAGTTGACCTACATGAAAAATAACAGTTTCAGCTTCGCCTGGGGTGAACTCCTCAGCCTTCAGGAAAGCAGCTCAGGAAGTTATATGCCTCGATCTCCTCCAACCCACGCAAGTCTGTGCCTTCACTTCCATGAGTCATGAACAATTATTGGATTTCCCTTCAAGGGCATAATGATGAAGAACTGTTTAGAGGCACTGAGTACAGAGATGAACACTTTAAATTTAAAATTTAAAGCCTCACATTTAACTCTAGAGATAGAATCCACTAGAGAAAGCATGTAGATCCTAACCTCAGTGAAGTAGTAGGCTGTGGACGCAGTTAATAATTATCAGGTTCTGGGGACTGATTGCCAGTAACCCCAATAGATTATAACAGAGTGTTGTATGTCTGTCTTTTCCTCTAGGGGAGACAAGAAAAGCTTCATCTTTGTCTGGTCTTCTGGGTATGAGGATCCTGGAACATATGTAAAATTCCCACTAATAACCCTAAAAATATCACCAGCACTAATGCCTAGTTTGCACAGGATCAGTGTTTCATTATTCTTTCTTCACTCACTATAGGCAACAGAGCTGTATAGTCTCCACTGAAAGGTGCTGACCTCCCTCTCATGCCATATGTTGAGTTACTTGACTAATGGACTGTGACATTTTACTCAAGGGTTCTTTATGGTAGGCACAGTTTATAGCTTTAGAAAGGGGCATTTCAGACATCTGTCCATGGGTGTCAGAGCCTCTGGCTGCTGCTATTTCTGCAGCATGCAGAGTTGGTTTATGTTAAAAGTTAAAATGTTAAAATTGACCTTAAGCATTTTAGAATTGCTATTGCATAGATTTCCCCTCATCTGGAACCCGTGCACTGAAGCAGGGAATAGATTTCCACCTTTGTAGAGATCCATCTGTAGGCAAACCACTCCTGGGAGAGACAGATGGTGGATTCTATTTGAGACAGTTGCAATAATGCTTTCTCTTATGTAACCCTTTTCCTCCACATAGTCATCTGGGGGCTTATTTGCGTCAACAGGTATAAGGGCATCTTGACTTCCGCAGTGCTCTGAGAAGCAGAGCCACCATGACTGAGGAAGCTAAGTGGGAAGCCAAAGGAGGTGATAATAGAACAAATTATTTTTTTACACATTCCTCCCACACATTGAAATCTCTAGCTAAAACTTCGACTCTGAAGCCTGGGTGGGTGTCTGTTTAGTAATCCCTCAGCCCCTTTACTTGCTCAGCCAACAGTCTGACAGGAAGTATTAGTGATGCTTCTGCTCTGCCTCAGTAACCTCTTCATTATTCTAAAGTTAGCCTGCACAATTCCTTACATACAATAATATTGTTCACTTTCACAGGTCAGGCTCTCACTTACACCTCCGAATGAATCCAGAAATATAAATCCCATTTTGCTAATGTAAAGACCACATAATATGACCATGGATTACATCTACTACATAGTCATTTCATAATCTGAACCTAGAACTAAGTATGAGTTAATTTTTAGGTCTGACCTTTCCTATGTAAGGGCAGAAAACATAAACTCATAGCTTTCTAATAAAGTTTACAGTTGGTGCGAAATCCATTCTAAGTAAGTTTTGTTCAAAGAACCTTGATCAAGATGTAATTATATCCCTATGTTAAAGAGGCAGACAGATGTCAATCTGAAGGCCAGAGGGAATGTTGTTTAAGTTAGAATTTCTAAATATGCCCGATCATGTACAAAGGACCCGATGATTAATAGGCTGGCATGATTCACAGTGATTTAGAAACAGTTTCATTTTTATAGACACATTTCGTTTGGGAATCTCAGAGGAGAAAATATTCATAGTGGGAGTACTTTATCCCCAGAAAAGGCAACTTGCTGCCAGAATTATAGACAAGTTGCATATAGAAGAGAGTGAGCTAAAATATCAGCAGATGGCAAACATCCGCTTGCTGATGCTTCAGGAGAGGAAGGGGAGAATCGAATCTTGAGTTCCCTGGTCACAGCACATGCAGACCTTGGTCTGGTTACCCCTCACATGCTCCTTATGTCTACCTTTTCCTCCTTCCTTCCAGACAAGCGCCGACCTGCATAATGACTGTACAGAGACCCACACAGGCACCTCAGCTTCTGCTCCTCTGGCTGCTGGCATCTTCGCACTGGCCTTGGAAGCAAAGTAAGGCCCCTAAATCTGGTCAGCTTGACTGAGACTGCTTCTCGTATTGTTTTCTGAATATGTGATTACAGGAGAAATTTTGTACAACTGCAAAACAGCAGCAGCAACAACAGAAGTACAGATAAATCTTGCCACTTTGGAATTATCCTTGTTGACACCTCAACATAAATTTAAACAGCAAATATCTTATTGCAAATTATATTCTAATATTTAAAAATCTATAATTTATTAGAAATATTGAATGATGTCTCTCAGTTCCTTGGCTCTATAAATTTATGTTCTCCCCTAGTCCTCTTCCTGGCACCAAGCCTGTCCTATCAGGCAGACTTTTATCCAAATCCTTTCCTGGGTCTGATGCTGAGAACAAGTGTGCTTTTCTTCAGATTATAAAACCTTCATTCTGGAGCTAATGTAACTAGATAAGATATAGTAATTTAAAGATGACTTTCTTTTTATATTACTACAAACTAAAAATATGAATTTTGGTAAAGTTATCCAATCATGTTTCTATAAATATTAGCATTCCTGATATATTCCTTGGGATGACAACACAAAATTGGGACTTTTAAGCCAATGAGAGGTGTGTTTTAATAATTTTCAATGCATATTGACAATTTGTTGCCTTGAAAGGCTAATCATGCTATCTTCTCACCAAGAGTGTATGTTTGAAAGCACCTATTTGTAAAACACTAACAGAGTTTACCTTTAAAGTATGAAGCAAATGGTGTCTTTTTTAATACTTGGGTCATTACTGATGAAGTTCAAAATTTTATTTCCTTTGGCCAGCTGCCTTCTGTTACAGTCCCTTTATGGTACTAGTTTTGTTTTATGACCTAAATTCTAAAGATTCATTAATACTTTATCATTTTGGCATTTACCTTTAGTTTTACTCACAGGTGACTTTGTGTAATAAAGCTAATAAGTAATCAGGTATGTGTGCTGGTCTGTTTCTATAGAGCTTCTTCTTTAAAAATTTTCATAAACCAAAATTAGATTCAAATTATTTGAGTTTACTGTATCTCTTTTACTATGTTTAACTTCTAAATTCCTCTGGCCTTTACTTTAGTATATGAAATTAAATGGATTTACCAACATTTTGCTTCTTAAGAGTTAACATTTTAACACTAACACAGAAGAAAAAAGTCTATTCAGCCCATACCTGCTTCCACTGCTTATTTTTCTGTCTTTTGTATCACATGGAAAAGTCCTGAACAGCTGAGCCTTTGTCCAAAGGAGTCTAGTGAAACTCTAGGATCCCTGGGTTTCCTAAAGAGATGAGGATGTAATTTCTGGGTATCAGCAATGAGACTAGGCATGATCCCTGTTCCAGACTCTTACCTAGTGTCTCTGTTTTGGGGAGAACTAGAGAGATGTTTAATTAAGCTATGCTTTTTAATTTCTCTATCTAGTATCTAACAGACCCATACAAATATAGTACACCAGGCCAAGGCCATTTTGGTTTAGTGACCTGTAGAGCAGAAGTATCCACTAAGCCAAACTTTATAATGTTTTTATGATATAAAACCATTATAGTGTTGATTTTACATAAAAACTAGAATTTTAATTTTTATTTATATGTATGCATGAATATAAGCTACATGCTTGCAATGCCTCTATAGGTCCAAAGAGGGCATCAGATCCCCTGGAACTGGAGTTATAGGCAACTATGAGCTTCCTGATGTGGGTGCTAGTAATCAAACTCAAGACCCCTGTAAGAGGAGCAAGTGGGTAAAACCCATTAGAGCCATCTTTCCAGCCCCAGAACTGAGTTTTAGAGGAACACCCTACTCACTCTTGAGGGAGTGGGGAGAAAACTGCATCTGCCAGGAGTGGAGACTGAACTAAGCAATATTGGGGCAGTGGGACCATGGGACTGCCTGCAGCCTGCCCAGGGAAGGGATGGGGATTTGTGGGGAAAAAAGAATGACCTGATGTGGTGGGAGGGGGAAGGGACCTTGAATAAGGTTAGAAAGTGTGACTGCTTTGTTAATAATAATAATAATAATATTATTAAAAGGAAAAAATTTTAAAAAATTAAAAAAAAAGATTTCTGAGCCTTTATACCTTCATGGGAGGTAAATTATCTAAGAATGATGTAGCCTAATTATCTGGCCTCTAATTGGCTTTATCTAAAGGAGGAGCATTATTGCTATAAAATACATTCCTAGTTTTCAAGTTGTCTGTGAATTGCTTTGCTCCTAAATGCAGAATTACTTAAAAGGGCATATACAAAATTTTCTAGTTACTGGCTTGTGGATGTTAGAAGATCCTCATCCTATTCATGATTAAAATCCTCCACGTGTAGATCATAAGATTTTGCCTAATTTTGATTATAGTTACTAATACATGGATTTGATTTGTCTATTTATATTCACCCTGTATAGCAATTGTTGAGATGTCTGAGTTTTTTATTGTTTACCTTGGAATTTATTGTGAAAATTAGTGTTTATATAATCAAGAAAACATTTAATAATATTGCTTTCACAAGATGGTTGTATTAGTAGACCATTTAGTCAGTAGATAGATAGATAGGTAGATAGATATAAAACTGGATTTTCAAAACTAGTCTAGAAGACATGATCATTTATCAAGAGCATATATATTTAGCCTGCCTAAGAATATCATCAGTTTGGATTATATAAAAACATAAGATAATGGGATACTCAAAAAAATCTCTTCAGGGGCATATCTGATCTTTTGTATTATTTTGTTGATAAAACCAACAAGCTCTCTGTGATTAGCAAGATAAGCAAACAATAGCTTATATTTCAAGGTCACTAGAAGATACTGACTTAGATGTGACCCACATAGAACTGACGACAACCTCAGGATTCAGCCTTTAAAATAAACTTCTTCTATAAGTAAGCATCTTAGCTCATTTTAATTAATGATTATTATTTTCTTGTCCGATAGGTTCTCTATATTGTCCTAGTAAAGGGATCATATTTTTCTTCTTTTTTATTATTATTATGAACAAAGAAGTCACACTTTAAGTTCATTGCTTTTATGCCCTATTCAATGATCAATTCAAGACAGAAAACTGTATGCTAGAATTTCTAGATAGGAGCCTAAGCCATGTCCCAGTTACTCCGGAATGAATCATTCAAATACTCATTATCACCTAAAGAAAAGTTAGGAAAACTGGATGACTTTTGACTAAACTTATTAAGAATGATATTTGGTGCTTATCCTGTTCTTACTGTGGACCAGAGACAGTGCTAAACTTTCAGATAAAATGTTAATTCTAATTTTTATGACAGATTTTTTTAATATAGACACTACTAGTTACATTACATTTTATAAATGAAGAAATTGAGCCTTAGGGAGGTCTAAATGTATGACCAATATCTTGCAAATAAAAGATATAAACTCAGGCCTTTCTGACCTAAAATAGTGTTACCCAATACTTCCCCCACCCCACCTCTGATAGGGAGAAAAGTGTTGAATAGAAGCCAATAGTCTCACTAAACAAAGGAGGCTGACATTCTCCCCAAATGGCTGCAGTCACAGATTCTTTACTATACTTTTAAGTGGGGGGACTGGAAGACTGGAAGGAGCAAACGGAAAGAGAAAGAATTATTTCTTTACCTCCCAAGGTAGTAACTTTCGAATACAGTGTCGCTCAGGAGAGCTTATTTTCCATACCCTTTACCAGAGTCCATTGCTAAGGACTCGGGTTCTAAAGTGTCTATCCCAAAAACCCTGTTTTAATCAGGAATCCAAGACATTTTAATGCTAAGAGTACTTTAATCAAACGTTGAGAATCAATTACTCTTAAGAACTGTTTCCTACAACTTCATCCAGCTGTGATTATGAGAATGTCCAGTAGGATACCAAATAGACAAATTCAGGAGAAAAGAAATTCTCTGCATGAATGCCTATGGCCCATGATTAGTGTGTGTTAAGTGTACTAAGAAAGCTTGCAGATATAATTATCTCAGTCTTCAGATGCAAAGATCAGAAGAATCAGAATATACTTAATAAGGAAGAAAAAGTTTTGAGTGAATCATTAGATTCTATCATACCTTTGGAGATATTCAAGAAGCAGATGAATGCCAGGCTTTAATAAAGTTGAGAGAAACATAAAAAAAATCAATTTTGCACAAAGCTTTCAGGGGAACAAACCACCACAAAATCTGTATAGTTCTCTTTGAAATTGCAAGTTACAAACTCTTCAGAATCTGAACTCAAGTAGTTGCAGTTAGAGATTGAACAAGTCAGAGACTAAACTAGGTAGACCAAGAATTTTCACTGTGTGATTTTGTTCCCAGACTACTTTAAAAAAATTCTGTGTCTCTTCTAATTAAGAGAATGTTTATTTCAGGGACACGAAACAAGTGAGCTGACCAATGTGCAATAATATAGAAAAAAGAGAAACATCAGAGCAAGGCTTGAGCTCCAAGAGCATGTTGGATGAGCTGGAAGCCTCAATAAAGTAGTAAGAGAAAGCCTCAACCTATTATAATATTTTGAGTCTCCAACTTACACATGTTGTTGAAAATTAATTTTACTAAAACTTCAAATTTTACTAATTCTTGAACAAAAGTCTAGTGTTGTAGTATGTTTTTCCCGGCCTGTTTGGGTCTGGAGATTTGTGACCTGGCACGCATGTGGTGCCAGCGGTGTGGAGCCTGGTCTGTGCGCCCGCAGCTTTTGTCCCCCAAAAGAAATGAATCACACACTTATATACTTTACACTGCTTGGCCCATATCTTAAGCACATTACTATCTAGCTCTTTCTTCTTAAATCAACCCATTTCCATGAATCTACCCACCACGTGGCTTGCAGCCCGTGGCTCATCTGAATTCCTACATGCTTCTTCTTCGGGGGACAGATGGCGACTAGTAAACTCCACCCCTTCTTGCTACCTGGCTGCCTCTGATTCTCCACCCACTTCTAAGGTGCCCTGCATGGGTCCAAACAGTTATTTATTTACATTGTACAGAGAACATTCCACCACAGTCTAGAACAATTTCCACTGCCTAAATAGTAAAAATTAAGCTCACTTTGCAACATCCAGCATCTTCAGACTTCTGGTCAGTTCTCTTTATTGCCTTTTCCCTACCCTAACATAGAGCTGGAAAATGGTCCCTGATGTTCTCGCATACCATGTTGCTTCTCCTCTAGTTGCCATGTGCTCCCTTGTAGAAGTTCTCCCAGCCCTTCCAAATTCCTCTCATAAACATCATCCCAGAAAAGACATTCTCCAAGCTTTCATAGTACAGTTAGTTATAAATGCAACATACAGCATACATAGCAATGTAAATTTCTTAAGAACCAGAACTATCTCCTTGAATATGCTCATAATATTTAGCATAGTGTCTTTCAAGAGTAATTTCATGAAGCCAAGAATTTCTTGACAACTTTCATCTACTCTCATCCCTCAATATCTGCCAAAGGTCATGTTTAGGAGCACATACTACAATGGTCAAGTCTCTTATATAAAATGATACAGTAATTATAAACAACATATGCACAGTTCATATTTGAAGTAATTTTCAAATTACTTCTTTTTTAAAAAAAAATAAAGGAAAACAGTATCTTTATTGTGTAGTTCTAACAAACATTCACTGTGTGCACATTCCAGTAGAAAGAAACAAAGATCTTTGTTCAAAATAAGCTGAAATCAAATAGGTAAACAAACTCCATCATTGAATACACAGAAGGAATGTTAATATTAGTCACTCACAGTCAAGGGTGCAGTAAAAAGCAAGTTAAATCACTGAAATGAACAGTAAAGCTGAGTGGACAATAGGGTGTATTGCAGGACATACCATAGCTCTCAGTGACACTAAGATGAGTGAAAAAATGGAGGGGCAGGAAAAACAGAGGAGTAAAGTAGCTATTTTGTTTGATTGATTGTTCATTTTGTTTTGTTTTTAATTAATGTTTTAAAATGGGGGGAATGTTATGGGTGCTGGAAGGAAGATATGGAGGAACTGAGAAATAATCAGAATTGGGGTACATAATGTGAAATTCTCAAAGAACCAATAAAAAAAATTATGTAAAAACAAACAAAATAAAATTTAAAAATGGCTTTAGATAAATATAAATAACTAGAGCCAGGAGCAAAATTTCACACTTCAATGATACTTGAGGTTGAATTTTACTGATAGTAAAAGTTTAACTTACATGCTATAAATGAGAATATTTAATATCATAGTGTATTGTAAGCTATAAAAAATGAACAGCATTAAACAACAGAATATATATTTACAAAAGACACTTAATATCCCCTAAAAGAAGATGCTTATTTTTAAGCACTTAATTTTATATGAATACTTCTTTTTGTCCCTAAAAGATACTTTGGATCACTTTCTCTTTAGCCCAAACCTCACCTGGAGAGATATGCAGCATCTGGTTGTCTGGACCTCTGAGTATGACCCGTTGGCCAACAACCCAGGTTGGAAAAAGAATGGTGCAGGCTTGATGGTGAACAGTCGATTTGGATTTGGTTTGCTAAATGCAAAAGCTCTTGTGGATCTGGCTGATCCCAGGACCTGGAGAAGTGTGCCCGACAAGAAAGAATGTGTTGTAAAAGACAATAACTTTGAGCCTAGGTAAGTATCTGCAAAAATTTTAAACAACTATATGCCCAAAGCACAGTTTTATTAAAGTGTTGTCACTTAGTTTTTCTTGTTTTGGTCTTATGAAGAAGTGTTAGTTTTGTTCATGTACCTATGAAGAGTCATTGAAAAACCAAAGATATGCTAGTCATGTTGACATATTTGCATTTTCTTCTTACAGACTACCTACAATGCAGCATTAAGCCTCAGAGACACCATTGTTTTATATAACATTAAGATAAACCATTCTCAAGCCAAAATCAATCAACAAATACTTTTAAGATCCTTTCTCAAATAAAAAAATATTGTTTTAAAAAATGCATTTCAGCATTGATGAAATTTAGTACTGCCAATTAGTATTTCCAGAAGCTTATTTCCAAAGTAGCCTACTTTATAATGCAGTTCTATGTCACAAATGAACTTTCTTCCTAGTAGGGCACTTTATGGATTACCTCTGGCTTGTTGTGTGTGGTCATGTATTGTCATGGAAGCAGAATCTGCTAAGACTGTTACATTGGTCTTTTATCAATTATAATGATAATAAACCCCACTTACACAAAGTGACAGTGCCTAGAAAAGCCACTGGACATGACTCTAGAAGACCTTATACACAAAATTATTTCTTAGTTAGTGTCTGTCTTATTGACATGTCATGGACCACTTTTGTTGGATTGAAGACAAACCTCTCTGAATTTGATTATACAGCAATAGCATCACATTTACATTTATGTTTCTTACCATTTTCTTATGCATTAAATTCATCTATAGATAATTCTGAATTAAACTCTAATTAAGATAATTATATAATAATAATAAGGCTTGCTGACTATCTGGTCAAGACATGAATGCACCTGTGCAACTGTTTCGAACAAGCAAAAGAATGGCAGAAGAGATGTCTTTTCTTCAATGTTTCCTCTCCAATGTAGGGCCCTGAAAGCTAATGGAGAAGTGATTGTTGAAATCCCAACGAGAGCTTGTGAAGGACAAGAAAACACTATCAAGTCCCTTGAACACGTGCAATTTGAAGCAACAATCGAATATTCTCGTAGAGGAGACCTCCATGTCACACTCACTTCTGCTGCTGGTAAACTTTAACTGTCAATCAATGCTCGTAGAACTAAGTCTCCTTGTAGGGATTTACAATTCTTTAAAACATGATCTTTCTTGTTGATGGTAGATTTCTTCTCCCTGCTCATCACCACTGAACTCTAGATAGACAAAAGGTGTAACATGTTCCAGTATGCTAATTGATAAACTTGTCTGAAATCACCTATTTTCAAACTATGTTCATTTTCCCAGGTTAAAGACTGAGCATTCACTTCTCTTAGGTGACAGTGAAAGTTTTTGATTAATTATCAAAACTTAATTGAAAAGTTAAGAATTGTGATCCATAAAGTTGAGAATAGTGATTAAATCTTCACAGCAATATGAATAAAAATATATAATATAGACTTTACCTTATTTATGAGAAAGTCCTCCATAAGATGAGTTAAGCCATAAAGCAATCCAAACAAACATTGTCCCAATATATTTAAGTATGTTGGTGGACCTGTGAGATAAGCAACAGGTAAAGGCATCTGCTGCTAAGCCTGATGGCCAGAGTGAGTAGTACCATATCCAGAATCCATCTCTCCAGAAGGAAAGAACTGACTCCCACAAGTCAAACTCCACATGTGTGCCATGGCTCACACACACATGTATGGGTGAGTGCTCAAGTACACACACATTCTTACTTGCACATGTGCATACGGGCGCGCGCGCACACACACACACACACACACACACACACACACACAAATAAACAAAATATAATTTGAAACTTCGCACAAAATATTTTGAAAAGATTCAGTTGAGTAATTTCAGTTTCTATAAACAGTAGGCAAGGAAAAATAGGTTGGGTGACTCTATGATCTTGCTAGCATATGAAGTCTTAGAGCTTGAAAGTTGGCTTTATTGAGAATTATACTGTCTATATGCCTTGGAATTTGCCTGAAATACTAAGATTCCTACACTCTCCCATTGACAGACTATAGTTCACTTAATCTCACCCTTTATTCTGAGTTATTAGATGATAACATAAGTCCTATGATCAAACTGTCAGGTTAGGCTTACCTAACATGTTTGTTGTGTGAAAATAGGAACCAGCACTGTACTGTTGGCGGAAAGGGAACGGGACACATCCCCCAATGGCTTTAAGAATTGGGACTTCATGTCTGTTCACACATGGGGAGAGAATCCTGTAGGCACCTGGACACTGAAAATTACAGACATGGTAAGCATGAATAAGAAAACCAAAAAAATCAAGCTCATTTCCAAATACTTTGAAGTACTTTAAATGTTGGTGATATCACTGGTTAGATCCTAATGGGCTTGACCTATTCACTCCTTAAGATAAGGAAGATAAAAGTATAGGGTTGCTCTGCCCACTTATTTATATAGACAATAATTTTAAGAGACTACTAAACACAGCCATGCTATAAAGGAGGAGAAAATGTATGTGGTCATTCATTTGACCTATAGTCCCTAAATCATCCCTAATCACAGAGACAGCTTGTGTGAGGCCACCTTAAGGGAGAGCATCCATACATCTGTTCTGCTGCTCTCGCTGAGAAACAGCTTTCTGTTTCAGGTCAAGGAAGACATCTTGTTTCATATCTTTTTTTCTACTTTGAGTAACAAAAAATACACTACATTTTAAAAAAAAATGACTTCTAAAGCTCAAATGATAATCAAAAAAGTTCCATTTTTAGAGCATTACAGACTTTGTTTGGAAAATAGGGATGCTCAACTGGCAAAACCTTTTTAAACATTTTAAGACCAGAAAGATTTGAAAATTTGAAATCTGAAATCTTCTGGTTCCCAGCATTTCAGATAATAGATTGATGCTAATACTCTTCGACATTCTTTTAAGTACAATGCCACAAGGATGAAGTGGTAGGGCTGTATCTGATGTGAAGCCCTGATGTGGCTGAATGCTTTTGTTCCTGCACCATCTCCCTGAAGGTTGGAATGTAAATGGATGGTGTTCCATCTTCAGTTCTGAGAGAAAAGCGTAAGGACCAGCAGTGCAGATGGCATTGCCTAGATAATTTCTACAAATAAATCATTTTAAAGTCCTAAAAATGCCAATTAATGCAAATTATATATTTTCTATCATTTCTCTGAGAATAGCTTTCTTCTACAGATCATTGAAGTAGGACTAGCAATGTGGTTCTATAGCCAAGGACATTAGCCATCAAGCAGAGTCTGACTCCTTGAGTTGGTCCCTGGACACCACATTGTTCAAAAAGACAATCAACTCACACACAAGTTGTCTCTAACCTCCACACATGTTCATTGTGACACTGTGCATGCTTATATATATATATATATATATACATATATATATGTATATATATATAATTAATCAATCACTCAGTTAATTAATTAGAGTTTATAAAGTGAAGACTGATGGGCTGGAGAGATGGCTCAGCCATTAAAGGCTAGGCTTACAACCAGAAATAAAATGAAGACTGTAGTAAGTTCTGTAGGAACTTACTATAGCAATAGGAAGAGATCAATATTTTTATATATTAGTGCTATTCTTGAACTTGTCCTCAATTCTTAAAAAATATATATTGTATGTGTATGAGTGTATTACCTATATGTATGTATGTATGCATGTATGTATGTATGCATGCATGTATGAATGTATGTATGTATGTATGCATGCATATATACCACATTCATGTCTGGTACCCAAGAAGGTCAGAATGTATCCTCCATAACTGGAGTTATGGAAGGTTGTGAACTGCCATATGGGTGCTGAAAACTGAACCTGGATCCTCTGGAAGAATAGCCAGTGCTCTGAGCCACCTTTCCAGCCCCTCCTCAACTCTTGAGCTCACTTTTAGCTGTGGGAAACTAAATGACTCTACTTACTCAAATGGATCCATTTCATGTCACACCTACACAGTCTGACTCCACAGTTTCACATATTTGCCTTATAGATGTTTCTGAGACAATCAGCTTTTCAAGAACAGAACCAATGTAACAAAATAGATTTACACAGGGAACTCTGCTTTAAAACAACAACAACAACAACAACAACAACAACAAAAACCATTTTTTTCTCATACCCTCCACTGCTTTCTCTCCCTCCCATCCTCTGCTTTTTAAACTAGATAATTGAGTGTGAGGCATAAATCAGTTCTATTTAACGTTGGACTTGCATAGTATTGGTTTTTATAAGATAAGTGGATCCAGGGATTCCTTTCAAAATAGATCTTTACACAATTAAAATTAGATTTTAATTATGAGATTTTTTTGGCAAATTGAATGAGTTTGTTTAATATTTAAAACACAGACTACAGTAAACATATGCTTTTTTAATTTTTTTACCAGTCTGGAAGAATGCAAAATGAAGGAAGGATTGTGAACTGGAAGCTGATTTTGCATGGGACCTCTACTCAGCCGGAGCACATGAAGCAGCCCCGTGTGTACACATCCTACAATACTGTCCAGAATGACAGGAGAGGAGTGGAGAAGATGGTGAACGTTGCAGAGGTCTGTGCAGCTCTGTTCTTGGCATGTTCTCTCTAAAATAGTAGTAGGCAATGAGTGAGTAAAGATGCATCTAAGTTTTAGGAAGGAAAGAATTCCTGTATGCATAAAAGGCTTGGGAAGAAAAACTTGGTTTCCAATGGGATGAACCTTTATTTATTTTTTTCTTTTGTTCTTAAAGCTTGAGTTTATTAATTAAAGTTGGAGAACATAAAATGAAGGTTACTAACATGAATTTTATTCATGTATGAGAGAAAATTGCAAATCAAGCTGTTTTACATAGTTACATATACCTATTATAATATGTTGTACAGTATTATATTGTAGTGCAATTATTCAATCATAGCTGGGCGGTTGTGGTACATACCTTTAATGTGGCACTCAAGAGGCAGAGATAGGTGAATCTCTGAGGTCAAGACCAGCCTGATCTACAGAGCAAGTTCATGGAAGACCAATGCTACAAAAAGAAATCCTGTCCTGAAAATTTTAAAAATGTTCAATGTTTTGAACCTAGATAGAAAAATATTAAAGAAAGGAGACCAAGTTTAGGCATTAAAATCATGTAAGCTTCTCTTTGCTAACATTAGTAATTGGTAATTAGCTGACATACCTTGTCACTATTAAAAAGAGTTATGAAATCACAAGGTTGCCCACAAAACTTCAGAAGGTAACCAATGTGATCCTGTATTCAAGAGCTACTGGATGTGCCCTCTTTAGAAACCCTGATGAAACTGCATCTGTTTCTCCACATCGCCAGCATCTAACACGGTGCCTCTGCTGGAGGGAGGGAGGGTTTTAGGATCTCTGGAATGATCTGTCCTAAATGGGAGAGCGCTCTTCTGGATGTTTTAGGAAGTTTCAAGGCATGACATTTACATGAAGAACTTAGAAACTAACTGAGAGATCCTCAGCTAGGGTTCTGGCCCTGTTTGTATTCTACTAAGCAGAATCCAGGTGCAGTTTCTCCACAGCAACCAAGGAGAAATCACATCACACTGTGTTTCTCCAAGGTTACTTTCAAAGTATTATCAGAACTTTCCCTTGTTAAGTATTGAAATATGATCAGCTCTTCATATGGTTGTTTCTAAATTCTTGTAGTCAACCACATTCAAAAATATTTGAACCAATTGCCTCTGTACTAAACATGTACAGACTTGCTTTCCTATATTTTATTCACTTCAATAATGCAGCATAGCAAGTATTTACATTGTATTAAGTAGTGTATTAAGAGATGGCACTGTGTACTAGAGGATATGTGTACGTTATTTAGCAGTCTCTTTAATTTTATACAAAGGACGTCAATATCCATTGATTTGGTATGATGGAAATTCCTAGGGAAAAACTGTATTTCCATAATGGTTGGCTAAGAGCCATTTCTCCGATCTCCTAGTTCCTGCCCCGTGACCACTAGGACCTTCGAAAGATGCAATAGCTGCTCACAGGAGCAAAGTTCCTCTAGTTAGCTGCATTTGCACACAGCAGCCAATTGATGTCTTACAAACAAGTTGTTAAATATTTAATATTATTTCCCCAAATGGATTAGATTGTAGCAGGCTTTCAAGCCTGAAGGAATTCAATACATTTTTGCATAGTCTCAATGTGCAAACCCACCAGAAAGAAATGCATTTTGATTTCTATTTTACAGCTAAAATTTTGAAAGACCAAAAAGCTGCCAAAGGTGAATCAGTAAGTGGGAAAATAAGGGTTGAAACACAAACCCATGTAACTCCAAGCCTTGTGTTCTCTCTACTCTCCAAATTGCTTCTCAAGGGAACTGTGGTGGATTTCTATTAGGGCTGCAGCTAGCTTTCCTGGCTGAAAATAACGAGCTTTCCCCTTTGTTAATTACATTTTGTGTTTCAGGAGCGGCCCACACAACAGAGCCTGAATGACAATCTCCTGGTGCCCCACAGCTCCAGCAGCAGCAGGGTGGAGGGCAGTAAGGATGAGCTGGCACCCGGGGCTCCTTCAGAGGCCATGCTACGGCTCCTACAAAGTGCTTTCAGCAAAAACCCACCTTCAAAGCAATCACCAAAGAAGTCTCCAGGTGCCAAGCTCAGCATCCCTTATGAGAGTTTCTACGAAGCCCTGGAAAAGCTAAATAAACCCTCCCAGCCTGAAGACTCTGAGAACAGTCTGTACAGTGACTATGTTGATGTTTTCTATAATACAAAACCTTATAAGCATAGAGATGACAGGCTTCTGCAAGCTCTTGTGGACATTCTGAAAGAGGAAAATTAATAAGTGTGTTGCCCCAAGTTGGAAATATCCATGCATCCTCCTCCTTCTTCTTTAATGTCCCTGGGTCTGGAGTTGTATCACTGATTCCTATGCTTATAATGTCCATTGTGGTACTTTTATGTTTTCTCCCCAAAATGTACCTTGGGGTAGGTTCCAACAAGAAAGCTAACTTCATAATTAGATTTCAGTGTTTTAGAATGTCTTTCCTATCTGTACAAGTAAAGCAGCTTCTTTCTAAAGTCACTGTTGACATACAGACCTTTACCCAATGGAATGGCTCCTTGAACCTCCTCATTCCATATCTCACAAGGACAGGAAAAGACAAAGGTGGGGAAAACTACAGTTTATCTTGTTCCATATTTTTGCAATGGGGTTCTTTGAATTTGGATCATAAGGAACTAGTCATAAAGGATCTAATGAAAGTTCACAAGTACGTCTGCGTGCTAGGCCTCTCTACACCGTGTGTTGTTCATGCTGAGGCTGATATCTGACCACTTTAGAAGGGACAAAATAAAATGCATTATTTACATATGGAAAGAGATCTTGCATACTATACTAGCTATAATAGTTATAGGATATTCCTCATGGTTGGCATAACATGCAGAGATCTCTGTGGATTCAAAGATGGCTGTGATTCATGTTGTATATGACCTGGCTTTCTATTTGCCTTTCTGCTTTGTATGTTTTTTTTTTTTCTGAGGCCAAAACTCAAAACTCCAAAAACTAAACCATGCCATTTTCTCAGAACAAAATTATTCTTGAGGTTGGCAAATTCCTAGTCATAGTTTGTTTAATAACAAGCAGTCACTCAATATGTAGAGAGCTAGTGTACTAACAGGAAATGAGGATTAAAGGAGAGACGCAATGAGTTATTTTTCTCAAGTCGTGTTCTCAGGACAGGTTCTTCTGGCTCTCTGTAAATTGGTGGTCATTTCCATACCCCACAGGGTCTTCTCCAATCTCAGAGGACAGTATTCAATTTTTCCCATGTTTCACATCAGAAAACAGATAAGGCGTTTGGTCTTATTTGTCCTTCATGTAAGTTACATAGAACGTTTTCAAAATGTGAAGGACTTTTCAAAATGTGAGATGTCACATAAAATCTGATTTTCAGACCCATCTTCCATCATGGCTATAATTGGCATAGGTAACACCTTTCTGGTAAGATGCAAAGTCTAGGCTTCCCTGGCCAGCTTTTTTTTTAATCTATGAGCATCTACCTTTTTTTTTTTTTAAAATTACAGTAAGTGTGTTGGTTGTAGAAAATAAGGTTTCATTTTGACATTCTCCTCCAAGTATTTAATGCACTTAGAGAGTGCCCACCTTCCATCGTGCTCTTCAGTCTGCCCGTTTACCCTCCTCTTCTCCAGCGCTCTTGCTTCCAATTCCTGTCTCTTCGTTTAATCTAGATTTAACATAGAAGAGAAAATGTGATTTTTGACTCTCTACGCATGTGGTTTTTTCCCTACTCCCACACTAAAAATATCTGTATAAAGTGTAAATTCATTAGGAGAATGATTTCACACAATTACTTCCAGGTGGGTGGTCTCTTCCATTAATAATTGAGTTTGCTATGACCTAGTTAGCTTGTTGCTTTTATAAATAAAAGAGTACTTGGAACCCTAAAAGTACCTCTGAAGTTTTGTTTAATATGAGCACTTAATCTTATCTCACATGGATGTTCACTTGTCCCACCCATTAACTAGAGATCCTGCTACCTTCTTTTAACATACCAATATAGGTTCTAATTAACTGTATGCCTGCATTCTCCAACTGAGTTTCTGTTTGCAAATTTTCTACAAATTCTGAACATTCTACAACCACTTCCAGCATTGAACTAGTTCAGAAAGGCAGCTCCTTTGCTTTTAAGTGTGGTATGACACATTTTCACCTCTTTTTCCATCATTTGAATTTGTATATAACAAGGTTCTCTTTAGAGTCATGCCTATGATGCCTAGAAGATTTTCAGTAGCCCTGTTCCTGAATATTTTAAGTCATGTTTGCTATAAGGTTTAAATAAAATCTTCACTACTATAGCACATGAAAATTGAAAAGGACTTAGGAATTATTACATTAAATTTCAACTAATTAAAAATGGCCTAGAGGGTGATATCATTAACTGATGATTAGTGAATTAAAACAATAAAAGAGTTGGAAGTCAATCCCATTCTTTCCTAATCCCTGTACTAAATATATGGAGATTTTCTTCAGCCCTTTCTAACAGTATCTTTTCCCTGTAAAGACCCAACTTATGGGCTATAGCCAAAGGTTTACTCTGGATAAGCTTTAATATTTAGACAATACCATGTTTGAATGTTTCCAACCTGGAGTATATATTGTCTAGACATAAAATATTTTTAGCAGTTTTTCTTAGTGCCTATGTGGATTTTTGTGAAAATGTTAAAAACAATAATTACATAATATTTCCCTTGGAATTTTAAGCTATATTTTCTTTACAGGTATTTATAATGTACCAAAGCTTTTATCAAACAGAATTTTAAAAGGCATAATAAATTATATTAAAGAATCAAAAGCTTTCATGAGAATAAGAATGTTTCATCCAATAAAATATTTTTGAAAGGCATGTTCCTCTGTGAATGAAGAAGTTATATATATGTATATGTGTGTGTGTAAAAGTATATGTATATGTGTGTATGTATGTGTTGTGATACTAAAGCTATGTTTATCTAATATCTTAATACAATGTACAACTGGTCTAACATGGTCTTAAAATTCTTAATGGAATTCCTATAATACATACTTGATGTATTAATCAGAATATATAAAAAATACATATAAATAAGAAGAATAAATGGCTCCTCACCAAGTCAAAAAAGAAAAGCTTATGTTTCCAACAAAAATAGATTTCTTTTTCTCAATGTGTATTCCAAATAGACTTTAGAAAAATGGGAGGTTTACATTAAAGAGTGAATTAACTCATCTTTAGAAAGCCAGTCTTTCTTAGAGGCTAATTATGTACCTACTTAAACAAGCACATTTCATTCTTCTATTTAAGCCAGGCTTTCATGTTCACGATAACAAGAGGAAGCTGTGTGACTGAGTCTTAGCTGAGGTGTTAAGGAGGATAAAAGGCAGACAAAACTAAAAGGACTCACTGCCTCAGATAAATCATTTGTGCCAATTTGGTTTATAGGCCAAAGAAAAACAGCCAGCCTGTGGTCCCTTCTTCCAAGATGTCCCTTGATCAAGTCTCTGATCTCTATCCTCAGAACAGTCTTCCCCCCTGCACAAGCTACCATCCCGTGGTATTATAGCTCAGAAATGGACCCTTCTGTCCCTAAAAATGGGTTTTCTCTGACAACCAACTTTCCTAAGAGATTAATTATTTAAACTAAAATAATATTTCCAGTGTTTAGAAGGATTGTTGTAATCAGGCATTGTCCTCCCAGTCTGGGCATTTTGTATGCATTGCTCTTGATCAATGCATAGTTCATCAGCCTAAATTTATATTGTTCATATACTTCTGGGTATATGGACATCCACTGGAGTAGGATTGACTGATGTAGGATGTCATTCTGTATGCTGTGAATTATCATTGGATGATAAAGAAATTGTTTTGATATAAGGCAGGCCAGCTTATAATCAGGTGGAAAATCACAAAATAGGTAAATGGAAAGAGGGCAGAGTCATGGGAGACATAATCCAGCCACCCAAGAAGCAAGATGTAATGGAGTACAGGTAGGCCAAGAGCCACATGACAAGATATAGATGAATAGAAATGGGCTAAGCTGTAAGAGCTAGCAAGCAATAAGCCTGAACCATATGCCAAACAGCATGTGATTAATATAAGCCTTTGTGTGATTATTTGGGACTGCTTGTCTGGATCTTGGGGCTAGTCTGGGCCAAAAACTTTTACAATTGACCTAGGAGTTCACCCTAAAAGAAAACTGACTCACCACCCCACCCCAGACACCATAGCTCCTTAATTGGGGAAGGGTCCATGAACACCTTCTTAGTCTATGCTAGATGCTGACTGGCCTGAGTTTTTTCAGCTCCTGAGCAAGCCACCACAGTTGACATGAGTTTATGGATATAACAGACCTTTCAGGCCAGTCCTCCTCAACATTGCCTCTTATTATCTTTTTAGCTTCTCTCTCCTATGATGGTCCCTGAACCTTGTGTAGAGGGGTTGTAATATAGATGTCAATTTATGGCATATATATGCATATACATATTCTGCAGTGAAGCAGCTCTTTTTTTAATTTATTTTTTATTTTTAAAGATCTATTTATAACATAAAGTCTTTTTTAACCATGTATCCCCTTGCTCCAGCTCTCTCCCCATTCCCCACCCTTCTCAGTCAGCCTTCAGCCTCCCTCCTCCCCATCCCTCATCCCCTCCCCAGAAAGGGTAAGAAGTCCCAAGGTGGATCAGCTCAGCATCTACTCCAGGCAAGTCTGAGTTCCTCATCCTAATATAAGGACTGGGTTAGGTGTTTCTCTGGAGGGAATGGGCTTTGCAGTGTGAAGCAGGTCTTAGTTCAATTAAAAGTGGTTGGTCACACATAACATCTGTGTTGACTATTGTACCCAAAGGTGATGATTTAATTTTATGAAATTATACAAATAATGTATGAACACGTTATTATCATACAAGATTTAAAATACAGAAGTATGTACAATAAAAACAGATGGATCATTAGACAGATACACCCCTGCCCCCAGGGCAAGGCACTTCCCAATATAATTAGCAATTTAAGTAAAATTTCTCTACTATAAGCATTATAATAAAATTGAAGTATACAAATTTCTGTGTTAAAATAAATTAGAGTATATAATATTGTCTTTACTCTTTAGAAGTTTATTACCCATTGATTTAGATGACATCAACTGATAAATGAATAGAGAAAATGTTATGCATAGAGACAAGGCATATTAATCAATTGATAAAAGAACTGAAATCTTGAAATTTTCAGGCAACTAAGAATAGAACTGGAAAAATATATTTATGAAGGTCACTCAGGTCTCTAAGACAAATATCTCATGATACTTCTCATATGAGAATTTAGGCTTCAAATATCTTGTTTTGTATTTTTAAAATTAAGATGGATTAGATATGAAAGATAAGAAACTAGAAAAAAATATTGACAAAGTGATGCATTCAATGTGACAGGAGATACATGTGAAATGAAAGTAGAGACCAGAAATTTGGGGCATAATAGTTCAAACAGATAGTGTGTAAAATAGGGCATTTATAATTAAGAATAAGCCACTGTGTATGATTTACTTGGGAGCTGGATGGCAGCTCCCCAAAAAGCCAGAGAGGCAAAGAGCAAAAGAGTGAAACACAATCAACTACATTAATGGTCTTATCAGGTGTTGGACTCTGTATGCTGCATTATTGTATGCCAGGCAAGAAGTAGCAAGACTGTTTACAGGGTAACCAAATACTCTTTTGGTTGCATTTAAGGCATACTCCACAGGGAAATTCATTTCCCGTACTACAGATATAGTCAAAACACTTAGCTAGCGAAGTCATAGACCCTAAAAAAATAATTGATTTTTGTATTTATAAATTACTGTATTGTTAAACTGTCTTCTAAATGTTTGTGTTTACTAAGTTGTTTATGCAACTAAGCTCAGTCAGAGCTTAATTGTACTGGATAATGGTTAATGCAGAAGTATGTTCACTGTTCAAAGTGCTAAAAAGAATTGACTGTGAGTGCTCAGCCACAGATGAAGCATCTATATCTACTCCCTCCTCTGATGGCACAACAAGCATCATGGAAGAGACCCAGAAAGAATGAGCCAGAGGATAGGGAAAGATGCTCTGACGTCCTTTCCACTAGCCATATCATGTCATCTGAACATGTGCACTTACCACATATGTAATTATGAGACAAGATTTGTACAAGATCAAGACAGGCTAAAAACTGCAGCATGGATTTGGGAGGGGTTCCAAAGACCCAGACCTAACTGGAAAGCTATTGGTAATGATGGATACTTGGGAAGAAATAGTTACCTTTCTTTGGGAATAGAAACATTGGTAGGTTTTTCATGCTCCCATTGATGATCTCACATCCATGCTCATGTGAGTAGCACTAAATAAACTCAGAAGATTAAAATAAATCAACCAATAAAAGTTCAAAATGTTTTATTTTTATTGGAGCACAAATAGATTTCATTGTGGCATTTTCATACACATTTTGTATTGGGGAACTCTAATAAACTGACAACTTCCTTCTCTAACTCCAACAAAGTATAAAATATCAGAATCAATGGAAAACTAGAAATACTGTACAAATGTCTCTGGGTAGTATTATAATGTCTTTGATATTATCATCCCATTATGACCCCAAGGCTATCCTGGCAACTGTTTTATCATAAGCAATGTGGACTGTATGCCAGTGACAGAGAGTAGAAAGGTATAGCTGAGCTCCCATGACCAAGGAAAGATAGAGACAGCCAGTGAGGAGAAAGAACATAATAAAGAAAGAAAATGATCTGCTTAATTTTGTATTATGCTTAATTACTTTGGTGGAAGAGTAACTGTCCCATTTTCAAATATAGAAAAAATGTATAAATCATATTAACAATGGAGAGAAATGGATTCTTAGCTACAGTCACAGTACAGTGCATTCTTTAATTGAGCTCTCACAAGAACTGTAAAACAAGTATGAAACAAATAGTATCATTTCTAGTTTGTATACTACAAAACTGAAGTACGAGGCAGTATTCTGGCTCATTCAAAGTCACACAGATGGTGAGTAGTATAGTTGTTATTTTAATGTGGCAGTAGTAGGTCTAATCTCGGAATATGCCTTACAGTAGCGATACACAGAGGTCATGTGCATTTTAAAAGATATTTATAATGTATCACATCAGAACTCAGTAATTTAAACTATTAATTATTTTCTTCAATTTGAAATCATAATAAATTAGCCTTTACTACTGGATATTTGCCATGCTCTAAACATACAAATTCCATATTTCATAATAATTAAATATTCCCAAGATACAGAGAAATTTTGTTAGCAATGGCTTTACCAGAGTCCATGGGAATATGCAGCAGGTGATAACTAGTGGTCAGCAGGTCGACCTACCAAACAAACTACTACTAGAGAGTGCTGTACTTGGCAAGGCCATGGGTTCATCTACTCAAATGACCAGTTGCTCCTATCTGTAACTTCACATGTGAGAAACAGCTATGGTATATGGTCAGAAGTTATTCTCTGTCTTGCCCAGTCCTGCAGCTATTCATAAAATAATCATTCAGAGGCTTAATATTAATTACAAACTATTTTTTGTAATTAGTGGCTGCCTCTATCTTTCCTTGGTCATGGGAGCTCAGTTATACCTTTCTACTCTCTGTCACTGGCATACAGTCCACATTGCTTATGATAAACTATGGCTCAGATTTATTGGTAACTAGTTCTTTTATCTTAAATTAACCCATTTCTTAATGTCTATGTATTGCCACATGTTGTGGCTTTACCTGTGTCCCATTACATCCTGCTCCATATGGTGGCCAACAGCATTTGTCCTGACTCTACTTTTCTTCTCACTGTATCTCTTAGATTTTCTACCTGATTCATATCCTGTCTTTCCATAGGCCAAAACCGCTACTTTATTAACCAATGGAAGAAATACATATTCATAGCATACAAAAAAAAACATCCCACAGCACTAAACTGGACATGCAGGACCCAAAGGAAGGTGGCCACTGAACTTTGCCAAGACAAGGCAGGATGGTCCTACAGGTTTCTGCTTGCAGAAGAAACTGCGAGACATTCTACAGGACACAGAAAAAAGTGACAGCTGAACCTTGCCAAGGTAGTCTTTCAAAACATCCTGCTTCTAAAAATGGTCTGTCAGATAATCTAGGCCTATAGCCAAAAGTGGATGTTCCAGCATTGCAGAGGAATTTTGGGTGACTGTCTGTGCAGACAGATAACTCTCATTTCTAAAATTGTGGATGTTGCTTACAATGCACTTCTTATTTACTTAGGCAGTATTATATCCTTCTAGTATCTTTGACGAAGTTAAAGACTTGATAGTTATAATTTTCCCTAATCATAATAAAAGGTAAATTAGATATAAAACTCTAAATTGACAAAAGTAGGATGGGTGATACAGTATTTTTTTTTAATTTTGCCAAATACAAGTAGACTAGATGTTGTAACTGTAACTATTATTTTGTTATATGTTATTTTACTATGAATAATCTCATGATTTAAAAAACAATAAAGTAGACTGTATCCAGTAAAACAAAAAGAAAAGCAGATGCCCTGTTACCTTCACCAGAGTGGCCTTTGGGTGTATCTCTAGAGCATTTTCTTAACAGATATAGGAGGGTTCAGCTCACTGTGGATGGTATAATCTTAGCCAGGTGGACCTGGGATGTACAAAAATGCTATCTGAGCAAAGCAGTAGGCGGGAGCCAGTAATTTTTGCTCCCTGTTGATTTCTACTTCAAGTTTCTACCTTGAGTTCCTGCTTGGCCATCACTCAGTTATGGGCTATAATAACCTATAAGTCAAATTAAACTTTCTATCCCAAGTTGCTTTTGGTTCTGATGTTTATCTCAGCATCATAAAAGGAAACCAGAACAACTTTACTCTATTTGAATTTGTGTGTAGTCTATACTCAGGACTGCCAAATTATACTGACCCAATGGAGAGTCTTTTCTCTTTCCTTGACCTTTCTGCTTTGACCCATTGTGTGTATGTAAAGTGTGTGTGTGTGTATGAGTGTGTGTGTGTGTGTGTGTAAAGTGTGTGTGTAAATTTTCCAAAGCTTATTCTCCAACATTGTTCAGTGGTGAGCATGTGAGACATCTTTAAGTTTCTAAAATAGATTATGGTCTTGTACATTTATGGAGGAAAGTTTTGTTTCATTTGTTTTGTTTTGTTTTTCTTTTGGATCTTTTGCTTGTTTTGATTTCACTACAGGAGTTCTCAGAAGACTATTTTATATACTAGTGTTTATTATGAATATTTAAAATGGGAGTGCCTTTCTCATCTTTGTAGACAAACTTATTTTTCTTGAAACATCTTCCAGGACCAGAATTCTCTCAACTTTTGACATTATCTTCCAGATAGCTTTCTCCAGTTAATAACACCACAGCTTGATTCTAGGTTCTAAAGTGTGAGTAAAGCTTACAATCACCACATGCCTAATTATTTCTGGGATATTACATTTTGTGCCATTTCCTTTCCTCAGTAAAAAATGATGTAGCAGCAGCTGACAGAGAGTAGATGCCAACTGTGGTCAATAAGGAACATGACTCAGAGCCCATGGGAGGGATAAAGAGGGAAGAAACTCACTTTCTGAGAGAAGAGGACTCAATGTAACAAAAAGGAAAGATCTTACTTTATCACATATTTGTAGTAGAGTGGCTATGGTCTCAATTTGTTGAGGATGTCCTTAACTTATTGCTCCTGTATTAGCATAATTATGATTTTATATGTACCTTTCTGACAAGTTACATACTATTATCAGAACAAGGGTTGTCTTGAAGATAATAAAACTCTTCTTGAAGTGTGTTGTCATTACTACCATCATTGAGTCTCAGACTTAGAAAGAATTGTCTATTTTTTCAAAGTTTCTCATACTTGACAGAGATGGTGGTCATTTATAGAGAGATATAGACTATAAATCATTGATTTTTCCTATCTCTATTACACTATATCTATATGTGGTATCAAGAACTTTGACAGCATTGGGCAACATTACTGAATATAGCAACCATTTGTGAAAGAGCTCCCTAATTTTATATTTCAGGTCCTATAAAATGTGACTCTTCATCCTTCTTCTCATCTGTCTTCAGTCATGAAATCTAATCCTTTAAGCCTTCCAGTTTCTCCATTTTCAAATGTATTATTTACTTCTCACATCTTCAGCATTACTACTGTGGACAGAGATCTACCTGATTTACTTTCATCCTGTGATGTCACAAAACTATAGATTGCATTATATTAATCTGTCTTTGTCCATCTACTGAACTTAGAATCAGACCCAAGTCTGATTTGCCTTTGACTTTGGCTGCAGTCCATGTTTTCTTGCTGACTCACTGTCTGGATTTAGCACACTAATCCTTTTCAAGCTGCTGCTCCAAAGATCAATGATGGGGCCTTACTGTTCTGCCAACATATCCTATTCCATATTTTTTCTAGTTAATTCTTTTCTATTTATCTTTAGAACTCAATTTATAAATCATTATTTGGGAAAGCTTTTCTGGCCACTGTACCAGATTCGGTGAAAAGAATGTTTCTAAATAATATGTATAAGAGGTTCAATCACACACAAGTGTTCGGTGTTTACATGTGTGAATGGTATTCCAGTTTTATTAATATCTCCCATGTCAACTACTATATAATAAAGAAAAGGAAAGTATTTTATGTAAAACAGTTAATCCACAACAATTCTTTATGGAATGTTTGCTTAGAGCATGATTAGCTAACACTGAAAGCTATAATTTGCTTTTTAAACTAGAAACTGAAAAGTGAAATTCCCCTTCTCAAGCAGCATGAATCAGTAATTTGGACATTTCTTCCTACAGACTCAATGCAAGTACTGGGTCTGAGTATACCTTTCAGTAGGGGTAAATGCATGAGACAGACACTTTCAAATTATGGACAGGCCCTTAAATACCATCAAAACACAGCTGAGAGTTGAGAATGTCAGAGATGAAGAAGAAGATGAGAGGAATTCAACTCTCAGAAGAGGACATGAGTACCATCAAAAGAAAGAAGCAGGAAAGTTTGTTTCTATCTACTGCCATCCAATTGCTTAGCTATCAAAGGGAGACTGTATACTTTCTCCTTTATGTTATGTGTCAGACAATAATAGATTCAACTATGCCACAATACAGTCTTAAGAAGTCTGTGTTATTGATCATCAATTGAGGCACTGACTCATAAAAATGCTATATAATTTCATGTATTTTGATAAAGAAATGCACTTAAAACAATTGTAGTCTGCCAATTTCCCTCAGGCTGATTTCAAAGTGACTTGATGAAGTAACATAATAAAAGGTAGAATTACAAACAAGCCATTATGCCAGATATATTATATAAAGGAAGCATGTAGATGACTAGTATTTGACATCAAAAGCCTGTGTCATATGACAAAGTAAACAGCTTCCCTGAGATACCAAGAACTGAGGTCACTGTTTTACATCAGCAGCCAAGCGCAAGGCCAAGTGCATATGAGTCAAATGTCCAGGAAATTGCCTCTAGCTCTGTTTTCTTTGCAATCTCTTAATCCATTATTTATTTATGTATCCATTATTGGTTAGAATTCAGAATTACATTCAGATCAGGAAAGCATTCTAATCTATTATTAAATGCTTTAACATTCATGATGTGGCCTATAATGACCACCTGTAAGATTATCTAAGAGTAATTCATTAGGATAATAGATTTTAAAATGTTTGAACCTGTGGCCTCTTCATTCTCTATGTTATTATTTAGGACCTCAACAAGGCTTCATATATTCAGGCTTTGTCTATTCAAACTTTATGTTTAAAACTCAAATTGAAAAACTAAATATATGTTAAGCAATTCTTTTATTATCTTAATCAACAAAATTAAAAATACTTATATGTAAATAACTTTATTTCTCAAATAAAATGTTAATGGGAAAATGCTGTTTTTGTACTTTTTGAAAGTCTCTTTGAGGTCTGGCTTAACAAAAGAACTGAAATCTAATATAAACTTCAGCATACCATCAATCTAACACATAGCAATATTTTGGTATATGAATATCAAAATAAAGCTGAAAATAAATATAGTTCTAGATATTCTTTGATCCTAGTATCAGCCAAGTTCTATGTCTTCAAGGGTACAATGTAGATTCTTAGAACATATCAAAAACATTTGTGCTCTCTTTCATTGCAGCCCATCAGCCTGTCTTAAAGTATACCCATGCATGGTTTTGTAGCATCACACATTGTTACCTAGACAACACTGATGCACTGAGTTATGCCTATTTGCCAGACTTTATTCCCAGTTTCTTTTTAACTGCTTGACTTTGGCTATCAACCCACTTCATGAACCATCTCAGCTGCTTCCCATCGGGTCAATGCAAGGTGAGTTACTAGTAACAGTAAATTTATCTCCAACAATAATATCATGGATACTTGCAAAATGTTCATAATTGCTCATTTATAATTCATCATCTATTAATATTTAAAGTGCATTGCTTGATCACCTCTGCCTTATTGCTAGCTATTTTCCCTATGCCACCATGTAAACCTAAGAAACCACAAAATGTCTTCTCCACAGTAAATGGACTGAAGCTCATTTCAAATGTCTTATTCCCATTTGTAGGAAGAAACACAGAGAGGGAGAGATTGACAGAAGAGAGGATGAAAGAATGAAGAAGAAAGAAAAGAGAAAAATACTAAAATGAAAGAATATTAAGAGAGTAAAGTATCTTATATATAACTTAGTCCTTGTATATAAGTGAAGCTTTGTACCCTTTGACACACATCTTCCTATTCTTTCCTCTTTCTGAGCTTTAGAGACCCTTTTCTATTCTCTGTTTCTGTGATTTGACTGTTTTATATTCCAAACAAAAGGGAGGCTACATAATTTATATTTCTATATCTGGCTTCTTTGATTTAGCATTCTATTCATTGTTTCATCCATGCTGTTACAAATGCCAGGATTTTGTTCTGTTAAGGCTGAAAAATATTCCATCCAGTTTGTACCCACTTTGCAATTAATGAAAAGTTGCAACCAATCAAAATGCAGTATTTTGGAGCCCAGTCTCCAGGGATATATTTATAGTACAACTCCTGCATGTAAATCCCAGGGGACAGCTTTAGTGTGGAACAGAATGTAGAAAGATTACCAGAGCCCAATGAACAGGGAATTTGCTGTGAGATTGTGTCTCCTAGACATGTCAGGAGCTATACCCATAAAGTTATCAGCATGACTCCCCAAATATGTGTTTTAAAAGAAAATAAATATGATGTTGATGTGAACCAGGAAAGCTCAGAATGCCTCAAACCTACATAGAGAACTATAGGCAAATAAGAAAAGCTGAGCGTGGGAGAAGTGGTCTTCCCCAGGAAAGAGCACAGCAACTGGTTATCCAGTGCCCAATAGCCAGCCCTGAAAGCATACATACAGT
Organism: Sigmodon hispidus; assembly: GCA_004025045.1. Taxonomy (NCBI): domain Eukaryota; kingdom Metazoa; phylum Chordata; class Mammalia; order Rodentia; family Cricetidae; genus Sigmodon; species Sigmodon hispidus. Next base: position 22,258 of record PVIH01006479.1, on the reverse strand, counting down.
AACATTACACAGACCAAGCAGATTGCACTTATGTATTTAGGAAAAGTGTATGTATACATGTGTGTATATAATGTGTGTATTATATATAAATATAATATATGTGTATAGATAAGTAGATAGATATGACAACAATTAGTGAAAAGAGGTCATAAATTTGACAAAAAAAGTTCAGAAGAGGTATATAGGGTATATAAAGAGAAGAAAGGAAAGGTATAATTATATTATAAACTCAAAAACAAAATAGTTTAAAAAAATGTTATTTTGACTTTTAATTATGTGACAGGAGAGTGGCAGTTTCTGAAGAGGCCAGAAGAAGACAACAGATGATCTGGAGTTGGAGTTTCAGGCTGTTGTGAGCTGTCTGATATGGGCACTGGGAACTGAACCCAGATCCCCTGGCAAGACCACTCTGTGCTCCTAACCACTGAATCAGCTCTCCACCTCCTAGTCAACATGTTATATGCAATTAAATTAATGAGGCAAATTTATATGCATAGTAAGAAATTAAAACATCGAAAAGCAAATAATTAATTGATAATGAGCGTTTCCAAGTGATGATTCAGAACATTCATTTTCTTCACACAATTTTGTAAGCTAAAAGCATTCAAGGTCAGTGTCTTTTACACAGCTATGGGGAAATAAAATCTGTATTTAAGGGAGAGAAGAACTTCCATGTCTGAAGAACCCTGAACACACTTCAGAACCTTTCACTTCGTGATCATTTTCTATTTTTTCCTTTTCAAAGACTCTTCCTGTTCATTAGACCTGGGGTTAAACTGCTTCTCTGTTGCTGTTTGTCTTTCCCCATCATTCTGCTAGCAGAAAGTCAAGGACATTTACAAACTGAAGCAAAATAGGGTTTATTTGTATTTTAATAACATCATCAGAATTTCAAGGCTAGGCAGAGACAGAGGCATAAATGGTTATTAGCTAGAAATGAAGCACCCAGGACCAATCCTCATATATGTCAGGGGACAGGAGCCCTGTTTGCTCCCCACTGCTTAACCCTGCTCAGACCTGAAACAAGGGGTTAGACATGCTGTCACCAAGTACCTAGAAGAGCCAGGGTTTCCCTGCCACCAGGCTTGCCAGAATATTGACCTATCTGTGACTCATCCTTCCATGACCACCTTTGCCATTCATTCCTTGTAGGGGAAACACTGCATGGAGAAGCCTGCATCCTGAGCTGATCCTTCAGCATGCTATTTTGACAGTTTGACTATTAGATGTTGAAAAAGAAGTGTTCAATCAGAGAACATGAATAATTTCAAGATTTTGCACAGGCACAGGTGCTTACTGTGCCTGTCAGGATGTGGACTGATTAGAACATACCACAAGGATCCTCTGGGCAGCATTCGCATTTGCTATTCCTAACCTTGCTACTCTGAGCCTGAAGATGGAAATCAGAATTTACAATTCAGTCTGGGATTATATGTCAAACATCCAGGACAGGTAAAGTTTTTCTGCTTTTGTTTTTCAGGAATGTCCTTTTCTAAAGAGCATGATTTTTAATTTTTATTTTTACATGGCTCAACACTACCTGGTCCTAAATATATTTATTCATTTGTCACATAACACCAAAAATGAGATGAAGAAAGAGGAGAATCCAAAAATTTGAATCCAAAAACCCAGCATCTAGATTGGAGCCCATTTGCTTCAGAAAGTTATTGTGCAGGCTCTATGGAGACTCATTTTTTCCTAGCCAAGTATATTTGAACAGCTGGCAACAAAACAATTTTGAGTGGGGTGGAAAGATTTCAGCATAAGGGACCCAATCTTAATGTTTTAATGCATGCTTTATGTCAGTTCTGCATGGCGAATGAATCAGTGAAGCCTGACGCCTACAATCAGCAAAATATCAATTCTTTAAAAAAATAAATCAGTTCTGGAAGACAGCAGAGGAAGTCAAAATCTTCTGGGTTTCTTCCTGGGATCCACCAGCACTTACCAAGTTGGAAACATAATCTGTCAAGGTGCTTACACCTAATAACTGAAAGAAAAAGACTTCTTGTTGATATAATAGTTCATAGTCCACCAATATGGCTTCTCCATGTTTCCCAACATTGTAGCCCAATCTCAGATGGGAAGTTATTAACAAGTCTGTCTTCAAATGGAATAACTGCTTTTATTCCCCATTGGAACACACAGGGCTGCAATGCTTTCCAGACACTAAGCAATTTTCTGAATGAGCTATATCTTCTTCATGATTGAAGAAAACAGGCTATTTTCAAAGAAGAAAAATGATTACATATTCTCTGAAACATACTTAGCAAAGGGGGATAAGATTAAGTCGGTCTATTAGACAGTAGACATAAAGAGTTCTATTACATTTATGGAAGCATTTGAAAAAGAAAAATAACACATTGTTACAAAACCTAAGGTTTTTCATGCCCTACCCTGTGACTCACACAAAGGGCCTATTATCCATTATAAACTGTCCCTTGCCATCTCATTCCCAGCTCACAGCAGAAATTATCCTGCAGCCTTAATTGCTTTTCATAAGTCACCATTCCTGTCATCCAGTGCCCTTTGGCAGCACAGAATATAATATAATCAGCTGTCAGGGTGGCCAGCTTTTCCATGTAAGACGATCCTACCTGTCAAATGGAGATGAATACTTCAGCAGAAAGATATGCATGCCTGTTTGGCAGATGCTAAAGATTCCCCAATGAAAAAGAAAGCAAAAAAAAAAAAAAAAAAAAAAAAAAGACAATCAGCACAAAAGAGGGTACGTGTCCTAATTAGTACTTCCTTTTCCTGGTTGCACATGGACATCACACTAAATACAGTCAAAATTAAATGCCAAGAAATGAGGAAATTGTGCTGAGGTAAAGAACAAAAAGAAGAATGTGATTGTAGGCTAAGACTGAGGTTTCACTGATGGTGAATGTCAAGGAGAAGCCATGGGTACCCTGAGAGCATCAGAGTGTGGCAGCTGCAGTGTTATTTCCCAAACTAGGCCAATATATGTGAGGTGCTGTTTGCTCAGATAATTCCTAGGTTGAGCTGAGAGCCTGAGTGCCCTCCAGGAGATGATCCTCTAGGAAGATGCTGTCTTCAGTCTTACTGATGGTAACTCAGGCTGAAGGTACCCACAAGCATGAGCAAACGGTCATAGCATATAGAGGAAGCAGAACTTGTCTCCCAAAGGACATCCTTTAGAAAGGCAGAAACCTGACCAGCTTAAGTCAGGAAGGTGTGAGCGAAGCCTGAACGAGTTACTTTTTCTTCTGGTAGAGAAGGAGACCTTTCCATCTAGAAATAGATGGGGTCTCCTAAGTATCCCTAACCCTGGCACTCAGACCACTTATCATATGCCCAAGTCTCAGGGTATCAACATTTGTGGTCATATCTGGAGAGTTCTTGGTTCATTCATTATGTCTAGCAATTTTCTTGGATTAGTGGGCTTGCCTTTTCAAAACCATCTGCTTGTAGTGTCTTGTGGCTTCTGAAGACAGCTACCACCAAACCCAAGGGGTACAGAATGAGCAATGGAATATCTAATAAACAGTGTATGGTAACACTCAAATAAACCTCAGTTCCATACCCATATATGTGATTAAAACTTACAGGAAAACTCTTAGTATTTAGACTTATCTCATTTACAAATTAGGAATGATTATGTAAATTACATATACAGATACATATACAAGTTAAGAATGCTCATAGAGTTTATAGGCTAAAACAAAAGCAGATATTTTAGAGTAATATCAGTGCTTAATAAATGTTAGCTTTAAAAAGAAAATAAAGGGCAATATACTGGGTATTTTATCAGTGATTTACAGAATGTGGCCACATGTCCTGCTTTAGTGTTAGTAGGGACTGTCTTTATATGCTTTTATATCAATCATAAGTACTACCACAGTATTTCTTTATCTTTGAGACACAGTCCTTCTGTGTAGCCCAGGTTGGCCTCAAACTTTTATTGTCTTGCCTCTGACTACTAATAGTGGGATTTCAAGTATGTTCCATCACAGTTTTGACTATTGACCACACATATCCTTTTTTGTTTTGTTCTTTCATCTGCCCGTGTAGTATACATGCATGCGTGTATGCAAGGTCATAGTTCTGTTGACACGTATGTTTGAATGCATGTGAATGTGAAGATCAGGGATTGGTATTGAATGTTTTCTTCTATTGCTGTTTTCTCTATTTGCTAAGGCAGGCTCTGAATATAGAGTGCACTGATATGGTTAGTCTAGCAGGAGTTCCTATCTCTGCCTCCCAAACACAGGGATATGATGGTGGGCTGATACATCTTTTTGACTTTTATGAAAGTAATGGAAAACCTGACTCCAGTTTTCATGCCTCCACATCAAGCACAGTATCTCCTGAGCCATCTCCCCAGTCTCCTTTGTTTATTTGGTTTTTTGAGACAGGATCTTATATACTCCTGGCTAAAATGAAACTCACAGTGTAGATCAGACTGAATTTTCATTTGAAATGATTCCTTTCTTTCTGCCTCACAAGTTTAGGAATCTTAAGTGTAGACTCATCATCTAGGCTGCATCCTAAAATCCTGAGGAATGTATATGGCTTATCACACATTTATACATCTAGGATTTATAGGCATCTACTAAATGATGATGTGATGATAGGCAATAAAAACCCAATGTCCAGGATGAGTTTGCCTTCCAGCCACTCAACTTGCTACTAGAAGATGAACATGAGAATGAGAATAGACCACCATTCATACCAAGATGGCTGCAAAAACAAAGAAGGAGGCCCCTGCCCTCCCAAAGCTGAAGCCAAAGTGAAGGCCTTGAAAGCCAAGAATGCAGTGTTGAAAGGCATCCACAGCCACAAAAAAAAAATCTATATATCACCCAGCTTCTGGCAGCCCAAGACCCTCAGGAGGCAGCCCAAATACCCTCAAAAGAGTGTACCCAGGAGAAACAAACTTGACCATTATGCCATCATCAAATTCCCCCTGACCACTGAGTCAGCCATGAAGAAGATAAAAAACAACACCACACTTGTGGATGGCAAGGCCAATAAACACCAGATCAAATAGACTATGAAGAAATTCTATGGCATTGATGTGGCCAAAGTCAACACTCTCATATGGTCTGATGGAGAGAAGAAGGTGCATATTCGGTTGGCTCCTGATTATGATGTCTGGATGTCACCACCAAAATTGAGATCATCTAAACTCAGTCCAGCTGGCTAATTATAAATATACTTTTCATCATAAAAAGAGAGACTATTTTCTACCTTTAAAGTCTAGTCATCTTATGAGACAGTTTTCCCCATATCACTGTTTGCCAAAATGTGAAAGAAGAAAATAAAAGACCACATTTTCTATCAGAAAGTATAGTAAATGTGGGCATACTAAGCTTCTCCCTCATACCTAATGGCTATTTGACACAATCCCAAAAGATTTATCCTTTGGCTCAGACTGCCACAGGATTAGTACAGTATCTCTTGGGATTTACTGAGCAGCCTTTGCTAAGGTGGCCTTCCTGGAAACTTTGCCTGAACCTCTGACACCCTCCCCCTTTTTGCAGCAATCATGCCTTATCAGTCTTTCTACATAACAACCTATGGAAATGAGCCAACTGTGGAAAAATGGCTCCATTTATTTAGCTCTGAGCTACAGATGGCTTGGTGAACATTGAGCTAATGGAGTGACACTTGCTAGCTCAGGTCAACAGCTGTTTCCACTGTAGCTGTGGCTTTTGAGGCAGTGTCTTTCAATCTCATAAGGGGATTGCCATCTGCTTAAACAGTTCCCAGGAACAGGAAGTGAGTCAGCTTATTGTAGAGGGTTCTTCTTATAGGTCTCTCTGATTAGGGGAGCTACCTGACTGGACTTCCAGGTAGATTTTCATGATAGCTCCTCAAGCCCTCTTGGTTTTCTACAATGAAAAATGGGAAGTTAGGATTCTTCCAGTTTTCTGCTCTCTCCGTAGGTTTGTTTTGTAATCCCACCATGTTTAACCTGTGTGAGTAAGTACACTCTAGTCAGAAGTTGCTGACCCATCTAGGAGGTCTGGACCTATAGTCCTGAAGCTGCTTAGCCTAAAATAATTACACAAAGGCTTATTTTAAATACAAGCTGTTCTGCCTGTCCCTCAGGCCTATTGCTAGCTAGCTCTTGCATCTAAACTCAACCCATTTCTACTTATCTATGTCTTGCCATGTGGCTAGTGGCTTACCTGCATTTTTACATCTTGCTTTCTTCGCAGCAGCTTGCAGTGTGTCCCTTGACACTATCCTCCTTCCCCTTTATCTATGCTTGGATTTCGCCCGCCTTATAAGCTGCTTTGCCATAGGCCAAAACAGTTCCTGTATTATCCAATGGTGATTTACAACATACAGAAAGACATTCCACATCAGCGCATCCTATAGTGAACATAAAGAAATATGTGCTCTGCGATGTCCCAGCCCCAGAAGAGGAAGGTAGAATGCTGTCTCTCTCTGCTTAGCTGACTGAGAATTAGTACTCCTTCGTTAGAGAAAATGGGAAGTCTGTGTGTGGAGGTTGAAACATGGAAACAGTAGCTCCACACACTTCTTTACTTTGACAAGGTTTGAGGTTTAGCTGAACTTGGGAGAAATGTAAAACAACTCTATTCGGTGCTCATCCGGGTCTGCTTTTTTATATTTTCTCACTCCCAGAAATGCTTAGCCATCAACTTTAGACATCATTTGTGTCAATGTTGCTATTTTGTTTTTTTAAGAGCTGATAATAGTGCTTGATATATGCAAGACTATTGTCCCAGTTTTACTGCTGTTGAGTATTATAACCTTTGGGAAAGTTACAAAGCCACAGAATAATTTAGCGTTTCTTGGTTTGTGCTTTCTAGTTATAAGTCAAGGTTTATGCAATAAGTTATAAAAGATATCCAATGCCTCCTATAATCAGTTTTTTGTCACAAAGAAAATGGTTGTACCTCTTAGCCACTCAGGTTCATTTTTATTTGTAATGTACTACCTGAAACTGGTGCTTTGTAGCTAAAGTTGAATAGTAGAAATTTCATGTGGTCTATCTTAATTTATTTTATGATTTTTTTAATTGCATAATATTATCTGTAAGGCATTGTTTTAAAACTTTGAGAATCTAAAGATTTTCTTATTTTTTTAAAACTTTATTGATTTTATTTGCCTTGGTGTTTTCCTGGAATTGGGAACTAGACCTACAGACAGTGGTAAGCTAACATGAGGGTGCTGAGAATTGAACCTCGGTCCTGTGGAAGAGCAGTCAGTGCTCTTAACTGCTGAGCCATTTCAACAGTGAATAAGAACAAGAAGACCTAGCTTTGCTGTAATCTCATAGCTTAACCAAGGACAATAAAGAATAAACAAATTGGGGCTGGAGAAATGGCTCAGAGGTTAAGAGCACTGACTGTTCTTCCAGAGGTCCTGAGTTCAATTCCCAGCAAAACCACATGGTGGCTCACAACCATCTATGATGAGGTCTGGCGCCCTCTTCTGTAAAAACTGTATGCATAATAAATAAATAAATAAATAAATAATTTAAAAAAAAAAAAAGAATAAACAAATTAACAGATAAAAATACAAAGAGGGGGAGCAGTGGTATATATGGAAAAAAGCTTTTTTAAATAAATAAAAAGGAAACCTAAATCCACATAATAAAACAGATTATAAGAAAAATAAACTGTAAAAAAGAAAAAGTATGAATAGGATGATTGCACAATAATATTCTAGGGAATTTATATGCATATATATGAAAGATATAGGGAAAGCTGATATGAAAGATGAAGAGATAAAGAACACCAACTTTTGTTCATATATGTATGTGTGCATGTGTCATGCATATATGTTAATGTACATGTGGGTGCTCATACTCATATATGTGCAAGTGTGGAGGTCAAAGGACCACCTCAGGTGTCAACTCATCAACCACTGTATACTTTCTTGTAAGAAAATAGTCTCTCATGTTTAAGTAAGTCTAGATGTGGTGATATATTTTATATTTAATAAAATAAGCCTAGAATATCAGAGGACAGAGCCATCTCTTCAGCCTTTTAGGGGGAGGGCAAGACAGAGTTTTCTAGATAACAGTCCTGGCTATCCTAGAATTTGATTTGTAGACCAGGCTGGCCTCGAACTCACAGAGATCCTCCTGTCTCTGCCTCCCAAGTGCTGGGACTAATAGCATGTGCCACCTCTGCCTGCAGTTTCCTCTGGGCTCTGCATGCAAAATAACTTCAAGGAGACTGGCTGAGATGACCCAACCTTACCGACTACTCCACTAAAGACTTGTCCATAGTACTAAAATTTTTGTTTTTGGCCCAAAGAGATTGCCAGCACCCCCATTCAGCAGGAAGTAGCCTAGAGAACTGTGCCCATATTCCTAAAAATGGATTATGGATGTTTGTCTTTGTTTACAGTATTGGTTACAAGTTGTTACAGATAATGGTAAAAAAAAACTATTAAAAAATAGATTTGGGGTTCTTGTTTGAAAAAGAAAAAAAGGAGGAACTGCTGTGGGATTATGTTTTGGTACATTGTAAATATTTATTCCTCCTACTGGTTTATTAAGACACTGATTGACCAGAAGGCATACAAAAAGTGTTGGCAGGGCTACCACACTAAGAAAATTCTGGGAAGAAAAGAGCACAGGAAAGGGGCCAACAGGTTCAGAAGAAAGAATGTCAGAATGCTGCTCTGAGAAAAGGTACTAAGATACTTGGCTAATCATGGTTTAGTTTAAGAGTTAAGAGTTACCAACTAATATACCTGAGCCATAAGCCAATCAGCATGTAATTAATATAAATCTTTGTGTGATTATTTGGGGCTAAATGGGAGTGAAGCTACAAGTAGATCCTAACCACAGAGCTAAGCTGGAAAGGCCAGGCCAGAAATTGGTACTACAGCTAGGTATCCAATGAGCTCCTGAGATATTCCTGCCTCCTCCTCTTCCTCAGTTATGGTATTATAAGTGAGTGTTATCACACCTTATTTTGGTTTTATTTTTATCTTGGAACTTAGAGATCAAGCTCAGATCAGCATGACTGCAAGGCAAACATTTCACCACTGGTGCTGTCTCTGAGGCCATGCTATCACATCTGGTGTCACCTCTGCTGTCTCTGCATCCCACACTGTCAACTTTTGAATGGTAAATGTATGGGGAGGGGAAACAGACTATTGAAGACAAGGATAAAACAGTCAACTAAATTCTTCAATGGATTATTGACAAAGTATTATGAATTTTTAGAATACTAACAACAAAGCAATGAGTACTTCCTGGAAAGGGCTATGGAAATTCTATAGAAGCAATTGAACTTTAGGAGAAAATGGAACAACACTTTGCAATAGCAGAAAGAAGGCACTGGTGTGAGTCTGGAAATCTGGAGGCCTGAGATGTAAGAGCTGTGATTCCATGGTGACAAAAGGTGGATGTCCCAACTCCAGAACAGGCAGCAGATTTATCTTCTTCATCTTTTTGTCCAATGAAAGATTTTAGGGGGTGGGAGAAGACTGCCCACACTGGTCAGGACAGGTCTTCATTCACTCTGTAGATTCAATGTCAGTTGCTCTTTAAAGTATTCCCATAAACACATCTAGAAACCCAGGTGCTCTTGTGCCAGTCACTATGACATGTAAAATTAATCACCACAACATGAAGATCAATAGTATAAATGATCATTTATGTTTGAATTTGTCATCTGTGTACAAGCTATTCTTGGGCAAATTGTGTATATACAGGCCTGGAACTCTAATCCACCTAAACTGATGAGAAAATATGATTTATTTCCTCATTTCTCTGCCTATCCTACAAAATGTTAAGACTTTGGCTATTGTTCTTGAACTTTAAAAGAGAAAACTTAAAATACTGGTTTTTTTTTTTTAAAGAATATCTTTTAAAATATGTCATTCCCTCTGGAGTTTTAGAAAATACTGCCTGAAGGGACTCCAGCCACCTAGAGCATAAAAAACATAGCTCTGACAGGCCTTACTCTTCTCCACAATTCCTTCTACCTTGTTAAAAACTGTTAGATTACATTCCTAAAGCTAGCCACCAAGGTCTATTCCTTTATTTAGCCATTTCCTCCTTGTGAGAATGACTATAAAAATCTAGCTATTAAAAATCCCCTTTGGCCCAATTAAAATTAAACACCTTGTCCTAACACAGGGTTTCCCCTTTTCCTCTACAAACCATCATTTTTTTATTAACGGTACCTATCTCCTCTATCTAGAGGCAATTCTTAGTTCCACTCTGGAACCAAAACCCGTTTCCCCTCTCCCCCATTCCCTTCCTGCTCTCTCTTGTTCTCTAACTTCTGTCTATGTCTCTTATTCCTCTGGAGCAAATAAACCTCCTTTGTGTTGAGAATTTTGTCTTTGGAATCTGGAGCTCATACTAATAACTTATGCTGCCCATGTGATAGCATACCTGTCTAGAAAATATAAGCACTCCTTACCAAGATTCTGATCTCTATAGGTATACTGAATTAGTGCTGTTCTGGTAACAATGTTAAAACATATGTACTAATTACAATCATGGACTCAGGGCAGCTGGAGTTGCCTGCACCAGACCTGAACAATATCAAGTCAGTCTCAATATTGCAGAATGGAGTGAGAAAAAAGTCCAAAGTCCCTACTGCTAGCTGAGAAAATTTAGTAGTTGATGGGTGCTGGGTGGCCAGAGGTGTGGCCCATGATAAGTTGCCTATGTTCCTGTGAGTGGCTTCTGTGATAGTTTGAATAAGCATGTACCCTTTATCCTCTGTACACTTAGATGTTTGAATACTTGGTCTCCAGCTTGTGGAACTGTTTCAGTAGGTTCAAGAAGTGTGTCCTAATTGAAGAAAGCAAGTCACTAGGTGACTAGCCACATGCCATTCCCAGCTTACTCTTTCTGACTCATGGTTGTGGTTCAAGATGTAAACCCTCAGCTTCTGCTCTAGATGCCAAACCTACCACCTGCTTTCTCTGTCTAGCCATCATAGACCCTAAATCTCTGAGGCTATAAGCTCAAATGAAATTTTTTATAAGTTTCATTGTAATAGATCAACAGAAAAGTAACTGATAAAGGTCAATACTCTTGCACATGCAAATGATATGAATTAGACTCAGTGAAAGTTTGCTTAAAATGGTAGTTCTCAACCTATGGGTCACGACCTCCTTGGGGTCAAATGGGATTTTCACAGGGGTCACCTAAGACCACTGAAAAACTCAGATATTTACATTATAATTTATAGCAGTAGCAAAAATAAAGGTATAAGAATATTATGGTTTAGGGCCATCACAACATTAGGGCTGCAACATTAGGAAAGTTCAGAATCACTGGCTTAAAACAACATGAATTTGGGAAGCAGACTTGATATTTGGAAAGAGAGAGGAATAAGAAGAGTAAATACAATCAAAGCATACTACATGTATGTATGAAATTGTCAAAGAAAAATTGTTTTTGAAGGAGAGGTGTGCTAAACCTGCTGGTAGCCACAAATATTTCCTATTCTTATGTGGGAGAAATTAAATCCAGAAAAACAAGCTCTTTGAACCCCTGGAAACAACAGTTTGAAGAATTTCTGTTACACACACACACACACACACACACACACACACACACACACCAAAATCAACATTCATGATGCAGAAGAAGTAACCTATCCTTAATTTCTTTGAGATAACATCACAGTATCCTTTCAACAAAAATTGTAACACACACCACACATTCCTCTGTGGAGAAAAATTCTTGGACAGACAAGGGTACTCCTTTCTAATCACAACATTTACAAAAGGGTAGTTAGGCACCTCGGAGAATGTTCCTCAAGCCACAGACAAGGTTCTACAGTTCACTTTACCCACCTCATGAGTGACTTGTGAATCTCACAGACCCCTGAGTGCTTTCAAGGTCATGATAGCACACTTCTCTGAGAAGTAATCACAGGTGGAGAAATGAAAGCTAATCCCAGATGAGGAGTTACACATTTCTATCCACCAGCTTTCTGAATTTAGAGGCATTTCTGCTCACTTACTTTTTGACACTTTATAAAAACCTGTAGAGAACTTTCAACTTCTTTGTCCATTTATTATATGTTGTGATCACAACTCTTCCACCCCCTCCCATAACCTGAATCACTTAAAACAAAATATTTGATCATTTTATAGCCACATATTGTTAAACATAGAAGAACAAGTGGGTTATTTTCATCTGCTGCTACTGACAACTTAAAGACTATTTTCTACCAAATTTTTCTTGTTACACCCACACTATCTTTCCTTCAATATTTTAGTCTTGTAAAAATATATCAAACATAATGTAGGTGTTTGGTAGATAGACATACTCCTCATTAATCAAAACAGGTTGATTGGATTATACTGTGTAGACAAATGGCACCAGATTGCAGTGGCTTACAGTGACAAGGGATTAGTTCTTGCTTGTGACATGATTAGACCCCCCACCCCCATGTCAGCTGAGGACTCTGCTTGCTGTTGCTTTATCATCACCCACGGACCCAGCCTGGGACCAATGTAGATTGGTCACAGCCAAGACAGCATAGCAAAAGTACAACAGGCTGACTCTTGAGCTTCTCCCTGAATGGGATAGATGTGTGTTCTTTTCAGCTACATTTCTTTGGCTTTCACAAGTCACATGGTCTAATCTATACGATAAATAGATGTTCCTATTTTGTACTTGGTATATTGTATATGAGTACATGGTGACAAGTTCATTATATATACTAAATTGTAGCTATAGATATCAGATTTAATATTAAAATCCACAGAAAAAGAAGAAATTTAAAAACATGAGATTTAAAGTCTTTAGCCACTGTCTCAACTTTGGCTTAGTATGTTTGGCTAAAAACTACCAGTGACACATTTTGTGTCTGTGGGAGGGACATCTTCTCATTAGTGGGTATGTTTCAAACCACAGTGTGGGACATCATTGTTTAAGTTATTCATTTTTACCAAGGGTCTGAAAAATGAAGAGTCAGTTTCAGCTGGAGAGCACACATGTAGCTGTACAAAAATAATTAAAATTAGTTTTCACCCTTCTTTCTGGTTTATGGAAACAAGAAGCATGCTATTTTTAAAAAAACAAATACTGCATGGTACAGAAGACTATCAACTTAATAAACAGTGTGTTTATATTATACCCGTGGTATAACTTAGAGTCATTCTTATAAGAAATAAACATTGAGAGACTGAATTGAATTTCCAACAATGAGGTTGGAAATTACAAATTTTTATTATAATTTACAAACCAAGCAATGAAGTTGGTTGCTAACCACGCATGGGCTGTTCTGAGGAGGAACAGCTTCCCCTGCCCTTGCTCATCTGTTTGATGTTCCCCCAGTATTTCAGAACCAGGCTGCGCACAGCTTCTCTGCTTTTCTTGTCTCTAACTTCTTTTTCCAAACTCCAACTTCTACCTAGCAGTCAGAATTGTCTTACTTAAGCCCAAATTCACATTGTCAAAAAGAAACATTGCAGCTCTTTACTACTTACAAAAATGATGTCCTTCTTTCAACAATCTGAGGTAAAACTTAATTTCATTCTTGATTTGTGAATCCTTGGGTTTAATGAAGATTTCTAAGCTATAAAAATGCTTTTATTTTTAAACTTATGGATGTGGCTTATGGGTGTGGTCTCTTTCTCTCTCTCTCTCTCTCTCTCTCTCTCTCTCTCTCTCAACACCTTTACATTATCATTTAACCATTTTTACAGTTCTTTAAACTTAAAAACCAACCAGTCAGCAGAATACCTTGTCTCCTCCAACACATACCTGCCTTTATCTAGTAAGTTTCCATCCATCCTCCTGCTCTCTTTCCCCCTTCTCTTTTCACTATATTTTAAATATAGCTCCTGGTACCACCACCTAGATGGTAACATGGATGATTCTTATGAAAGCAAATCTACTTAATATATTTGCTGGCTCAAGTTAATTGCTTGTTTCTGCATTGTGGCTGCATAACAAACATTCTTGGTGCTTTGCATGGTTTTCTTAAATCACCTTTATTGGCTTGCAATCTAGGGTTTATGTTCCTTTTGCTTCTGGTTTCCTTTCAGAGATCTTTCTGTGGGACTTTGGAGCTAGTCATACTGTATTGCTGGGATAACTCTTAAAAACATAGTTAGGGCCAGAAGGAAACTGGTTTATATTAAATGAAATAAAAATGCCATAAGAGACTCGGAAGACAAGAGTCTCAAGGAAAATATCTAACTACTCAGAGCTGTTGGCATGTTAAAATGGCCCTACTCACCCAGTATTAAAAGAAGAACAAATGCAGGCCAGATTTAATTACAGGCCAGTCTGGTGTCCGGACATAAACTAAAAGTAAATTTCTACTACATTATATTGCTATTTATAAGGGTATCAGTTTCAAATAGTAAACACCTCTGGTTATAAATAAAAAAAGTAGTTTAAAGGAAGATATGTGTAAAACTTGAGAGCAATAAGTGAATAATTGCTCATTTGAAATTGGGTCATTTGGACTAGAAGACTAGAAGCAGGCCTGGAGTTGAGACAGACACTTGACCTGTGAAATGATCGCATACTGTTCCAGTTGGTTTTTTTACACACCACAGTCCTTCCTAGCTTAAGCATCCTGCTCCCTCTGCCTTCTATGACATTCTTCACTCTCCATTCATCACTTTTCTGCTTTTATATTTCCTTCACAAACCAAGCAGCCTCAGTGGGTTTCATAAAGCTTACTCCAGACTACATGAGCCCACCTACTACACAGATCCATAACACTAGCATCACATGGGACACACATCTGTTCTAGTTTTCTGCAAAGTTGAAAATTCCCAAGGGCAAAGAAACCAATTTTGCTCACATATTCATTACCAGAAAGAAAGGTATACTCCACTGTGTAACATGAGATCTATACAGATTTCAGATTTGTGTGCATGTATTTATTCAGGAATACTTTTTCTTGAATATTTATTGGGCAGTATTTTGTGTCAGTGATTTTTTGGCCTTGAACATCTTGAATGTTAACAAAATTTCTGACACAACTAATAGGGTGGATGATAGGTAGGAAAATTACGGAGCAGGTTTCTGAATTTCAATAGGCAAAAGAAATGTAAAACCACATGTCAGTTCAACTCATTATTTATATCATTGAGTTAATACCATTAAATGTCAAATGCTAAGAAGTTTAAATTGAAAGTCATAAAAAATAATGTCATGCCATATCAAAAGACCAGGCCTTTAGCTGTGGCCTGTAACTAATCAGCCTCGAGCACACATTTCCTTTCTCTTCACCTCACTTTGGGGATTTATCAGAGACAGTCTGATTCTCATGCTAAACCTCTTCTGTTTTAAATTGTCTTAAAATGATTTAAATGAATATTCTCGGTGAGCAGAAATCTAGATTCCACACATATATTCAGTCTATCAAAGTCAGTGACTTTTCAAAAGAAGGATGAAACTATGGCAAATTCATTCTCAGGACTTGGTAATTCCACCGAGGTATTTTCTCAGGAGAAATGAAAACAAGTTATCAAAGAAAAGACTACATTTGGATATTTACATTCAATTCATTGTTATGTGTTATATTGATATGTTAGTATATTATTAATATCCAAAACCTAGGTATTACCTGAGTATCCTTCAATTGAGTTAGACAGACTACAGCATATCCAGCAATTAAAATAACAACTGAATATGAAACATTATACTTAGTGAAGGAATCCAGTTATATAATATATAATATCTTTTACATACTGTGAACCATGAGGAGGTTACTTTAACACAAAGGATTATTTTGGGGTGATGGACTTTAACCCTAACTACAGTGATCTTGCACATGTCCTTTGTAACTAACAGGAATAAAATAATGTATGTATTTTTATATTGATGGGAAAAACATAATTTATTACAAGAAATATTGAAGCATATATTTTCTTAGAGGTAAGAATGGCAACTGACTGGGAATCTCAAATATAAGCAAGATGACAATGGAACCATCTAAGGCCCAAATTCCCGATACTCACAGAACCAACATGAAAACACACTAGTTTCTAAGCTTGTTTTCTTTCTCAACTTTCATCAGTAGAATTGTACAGCCCTGGAAGCCATCCAGGACATTTGTTAGCCAAGTTAAGGTAAAGTACTCTAGGCAAGGAGGCCCTTTGGGGGAGGAGAACATTGATGCAAATCTAGAGATGACTGAAGCTTGCTGAAGCTGTCAGGGCTGGTGAGACTGAAAGGTTCACTAGTGAAGTTAGGCACCACTTCACAGTATCAGCAGACTTATTAAATCTAAATGGGAAATTCCAAACCCCACTTGGAGAAGAAAGACATTTAAAACTGCAAATTGAATTTTATTTCTCTATTCCTCTCAAACTCATAAACTGATCAATCTGGACGATTCAATAGCATTTGTGTTGAAATGCTGACCCCTTGTGTCTGTGAGCCATTAAATACCAGGATTCTGCTTAACCGCGTAGTCTAATCTTTCAACCTTATTTATGTGGACTGTGATGATACAACCAACACAAGCAGATTTCCAATGTAATTTAATCTGAAAACTTCATTTTGCATTGGCAACGTATGTCATCTATGCTTCCCTTTTCTTGTTAAGGGCTTCTATGTGTTAGCCATTTATCCCAGGAATAAAACATAAACAACCATCAAAAGGGCACCATATCTGACAAAGTCAAGAGAAAAAGAAACAAAAGCATGAAAGAAACAGTGTGTGTGTGTGTGTGTGTGTGTGTGTGTGTGTGTGTGTGTGTGTGATCTTTAGGTCATTGTTCACATGCTGGAATAATTAACCAACCTGGTGATTATTTTGTTCTAATCTGAATTCTTTTAACAGCACATCCTTTATTATTTGTTACTTGCTTTCACAGGAAAGCTAACATGTGGATTGATTATTACCAATTTGATTGATACTGTATTTGGTCCTAGAGAATAAATGAGATTAGCATTCAAATACTGCACATATTTGTACACAAGGATAAAAACATTCTGAAGATGTGAAGGTTAATCTTGTCTATAAAGTACATCTCTGGCTGTGCCTGTAAAGCTATCTCCAGCCAGGGACTAACAAAGGGAAGATCCACCTTGAATAGAGCATCTTATAGGTTGGTGATCTAGATGAGATAACAGTGAGCAAAGGAGAAAAAAAAACTATTTTCTGTGCTTCCAAGCCACTGTGCTGAGTAGCTAAAACTCTGGGCTGTTGTTATAAATCTTTCTTTCCTCGAGCTGTTTCCAGCAGGTATCCCAAAATATTCCAACAGCAAAGTCTGACGACACACACACACACACAAAAATCAAGTTGCATTAACTTCATCCATTTATTTCACACATGTAAATATTGGCCAGGATAGAAGAGAATCATCAATGTTCTTCCCATGTCAACACCTCTTCCTTATTAGACATACTATCTCACCAGAAACTGTCTAGATCAGTGTTTTTAACCTTCCTAATGCTTTTACCCTAATAACAGTTTCTCATGTTGTAAGCCCCAAGCATAAAATTATTTTCATTACTACATGGTGACTATAATTATCTACTGATATGAATCATAATGTAAATATCTGATATGCAGGATAGTTGATAAGCAACCCTGTGAAAGGTAGCCCAGGCCTGCCAAAAGGGATCATGACCCACAGATTGAGAATAATATATAATCTGCAAATTTTTTTTCTACAGATTATTGTCTTCTGTTTTCAGTTGCAACACTTTGTGGTGATATGTTACAAATTTAATAAAACCTAAAATATCAAGAGATCAACACACAGTCAAATCCTAGGCAGACAGCTCAGGAATTTCTTGATCTTTCAGTATAGGGGTAAACAGCTGGGCTTCAATGGCACACACCTTTAATCTCAGCACAGGGAAAGCCTGTGAGTGGTGACCTACACTGTTAATTCAGAGATTCCCCTCTAAAGACAGAACATTCTATGTTTCTATGAGTTCAAGGCTGACTACCAAATAGAGTAGCACCACCTTTAATCCTAACCTAGATGGAATACAGCTGGCAAAAAGGATATTTAAAGTGGTGTAAGAAAACAGCAGAGAGAAGCAACCAGGAGGGTGGCTGAGGAAGCTGGAAGATAGCTGGGTGAGATGTGACTGTGGTGTTTCCTCTCTCTGATATTTCAGTCTTCCCCAGTCTAAGTACAATCTGAATTCATGCTACAACACTTAGCAGATTCTGAGTATCTCACATAACAAAGAGAAATACATCTTCATTTATTTGGGTGTATATCACTTTCATATCAAGTACAGAGTTGTTGACTTCAGAGGAAATAAATACAGATGTGAGTCTCTTGGGTGACATTATTGTTCCAACACTAATATATTTATTATCACCTTCTATCTTGCAAGTAAATAAATAAATTAACTAAAACAAAAATTGAAAATTTAGAATATAAATTGAACTGAAAACATTTAGCATCAATTAACATTTAAAAAGAAATAAACTGTCCTTCCATTCTGACCTTGCCACAGAAAATAAAAGATGATTTTTCCCATGGAGCTGCCACTCTGATGCCTATTTAAGAAACTGAAATCTAGAGCTAAGGTCTGAACAATATTTTTTGTGTCGCTCTAAAAGAATTTATAGAAATCAGCCTGTTATTTTTAAGTAAGATTAAATTTTTATAACTATTTAAATAATTTAAAATAGGTATGCATATATTAAGTGTTGTTATTTTAAAATAAAACTCAGAGCTCTTTTAAAAAGTGTAATTAAAAACTGGGCAGTGGTGGCACACACCTTTAATCCCAGAACTTGGGCAGGAGAGACAGGCAGACATCTGTGAGTTTGAGGCCAGCCTGGTCTACAGAGCAAGTTTCAGGACTGCTAGGGCTACATAAAGAAACTCTGTCAAAAACAACCAAACAAAAAGCCCTGGACTTGTGATTATTCTTCTAAAGACAATTTGCTTCAATACTAAATGTAATCATATTGCCATATCCCCACTCCTTTCCTCATACAGAATGACTTTACAACATTATATATGTATGTGTGACAATGACTATATAAATATGTATGTGCATGATGTATTTGGTTTATTAAGGCAGAGTTTCTTTGTGTAGTCTTAGCTGTCCTAAAACTAGCTCTGTAGACCAGGATGGCCTAGAAGTCACAAAGATCTACTGACCTCTGTCGCCTAAGCGCTGAAGTTAAAGGCATGCACCACCAGTGCCCTGCATAACATTATAATTTTAATGGCATTTGAAATGCAATGAAATCTATATATGACACCAAAACATGCACTTAGTTCAGTGAATCAAAGTTCCCATGAACTACAACTGGGTTCCATAGTGCTGAGTCCTTACATGGTGTGGGTCCTGGAATCCTTACTAGAGTAGAGGATGGAATGAAGAAAGGATGGACACAGACACACAGCCACATGGACACAGAAAAGCTGAATTCTCAGATGGAGGTGCCACAGCACCCCAGTAGTTCAGTGTGTTTATTATACACAGTTTAACGGGGAGATACAAGGAGGTAAGGTTATTACATACAGATAAGCTAAGAAGCAGGGCTCTCATATACAGCTTGACAAGAAGACTGATTTAGCTAACTTTGGTAGGAGAGATCTATGTAGGGAGCTGTGTTCAGGTCATAAAAGTCTTCAGGAACAAGCTTATAGTGGATATTTTCTGCATATATTGAGAGCATTCACATTGGACCCAGAGAAAGATTTCTTATCCCTCTGAGTCTCACTCAGGACAGACTTTTTCATTTCTTTAGGGCTGAGGCACTGGGGTCATGGCACATGGCCATGTCATTTAGGAAAATTCTCCCTTTACCATAGGCTCAAGGTGTCTGTAGTATAACCAACAATGGCCATAAAACTGTTGTGGAATATTTGTTTACAGTATAAAGATGTTCACTGCCTAAGGCAGTTTATGATTGGTTTAATAAAAAGCTCAATGGCCAATAGCTAGGGAGGAGATAATAGGGAAGTCTTCCAGGGGAAGAGAGAACTCTGGGAAGGAGAGACGTGGAGATGCCAGCAAGATACATAGAAAGTTGGACACAAAGAATGTAGAAGAGGTAAAAAGCCACACGTCAGAATGCAAATTAATAAAAGCAGGTTAATTGTAATTATAAGAGCTTGCTGGAAAAAAGCCTAAGCTTTTATAATTAATAATAAGTTGGGGTGGGGAGTCCAGTAGGGCCATTTGTGGTCAGGCCACATTGGGTGCCATGTGAGGGGAAATACCAATTCAATGGGCTAGATAAAATTTATGAGGGAAAGAAATCAATAAGGTACACTCATGACACAGAACAAAGTAGACACCACTGCTAATCCAGCTGTTGTTATCCTCCATTCTGTCCAGGGATAATGAGAACCAACTGTTCTGCTCCGACCATCCAAGAGAGAGAATATGACCCTTCTCTCATGTCTTAGGCCACACCCTAGGGCTTGTCACCCTAATACCATTGACTGGACGAATCCAAATAAGTCACTGTGTTATTTGCAGGTTGATAGTCCAAGAAATTCTAACGAAAAAGCTTACTTCAGTGAAACACTTCCTGTTTTAGAGATGTGTAAGTGTGGGAACCTACATTGAGTAGTATGGAAGCCATGTGGTTGAGTGAGCCATGTGAGAAGGAAACACTTTGGGGAAGGAGCTGGTCAGAGAATCACAGAATTTCCATTGCCTGCATCACAGATCTCTAGAGGCAGAGAAAGTGAGTGTGTGAGTGTGCAGTCAGCCTGAGAAACTGAATTTCAGGCCACTGTAGGCTACATAGGGAAACCCAGTCCCCGTGTCCCCTACACACACACACACACACACACACACACACACACACACACACACACACACACACACACAAAGCAGACACAAGTTTATTTATGTGCCAGTTTATTTTCTATTCTAGAATTAGGATTCACCCTTTGGGAGGCTTTCCAGTGCTCCTGAAATCTGGTTTTGAAGGCTGGAAGCAGAAAGCCGGGCTGCAGGAGACCTCTTAAGGAAATTCCACAGTGTGTGTTCCAGATCAGCAGAGGCAGGCTCACTCAGTTATTTGTTTGAAATGTAACTTTTCTAGCTACAAACTTGCTAAATCAGATCTTGAAGCATGACACTTTTCTAAAGCCTTCTAGGTGGTTTCAGTATTTACAGAAGCTTGAGAACTGTTGGTTTCAAAGAACCTTTGACTATTTAGAAAACCACACTTATTGATTTATTTGCTTTGAATGTATGAGTGTTTCGACTGCATGTGTGTCTGTGCACCATCTGCATGACCAGTACCCTCAAAGATCAGAAGAAAGCGTCAGATCCCTTGGAACTGGAGTTAAAGATAATTGCTAGGAACTGAGCCCAGATCCTCTGCAATAGTGTTCTTAACCACTGAACCATCTCTCTAAACCCCTAAAATCTCATTTAAATGCCTATCATTCTCCTCTTGTGTGTTCCTTTAGTTGTTGAGGGATGAGGTCTGTGTCAATACTGGAGTCAGGATGCCTATGATGGTGTTCCTTGAGGAACAACAGCAGCTCCAGTTAGTGAGAATGCTTCTCTCATGGTCATCTGGACCTTGGAAAGGAAGGCCCACTGACTCTTGATCTCACATAGAGAGTCATATCACGCATACCCTAATTGTTACACTGCACTTAGGGTACTTAAGTTATTTTGTTGAGTAATTGATGCTTCATATGAAAATAATTTGGGTTAAGAGAATGTGTTAATGCCACAGATCACTGTGAAATGATCTCCCTCTGAATCTCTCTTTATATCTCTATGTGTCTGGAGAAAGACACTATCTGATAACCCTACAGCAACTTTTTTTTTTTTTTTTTTTGTAAACTCACACTTTATTGTATGTATAATAATAAGGTTTACCTATTGAATAGCACCATAGGAGAATGATTGACTATGGCTTTAAAAAGGACTGAATGTGACAGAGTGTATTCAGTGGCTAGTCTGGACTAGTTCCAATTGTACTGATGGTCAATGGAATAAAAGGCAAGCTGAGGTTTCACAGTCACTGACTCATGTCAGGTTCTTTTGGAAAGCAGAAAAGTTTCCTGTTACTTCAATACACAAAAGTTGAACTCACATATCTACTCTGGAAAACTAGGAAAAAAATACCATAATTTGTGACTCAAGTCTCTTCCACCATGGTTATTTTTTTTTCCTTTATTTTGTATTTATTAAAAAAAAAAAACACAGTAAAAGGAATTTAAAATGTGGAAGAGTTAACAATAACTATATAGAGGATAAGAATGATAAGCATGGCTTATCAAGGGTAGACATACAAATAAGATTGCTACACCTATATTTTCTTTGTGTTCATCTTTCCCTCTGAATTTTTTTTTTCCATCCCTGTATATCCTTATTCAAGGTCTCTTCCCC